>JAUCBJ010008883.1:0-60830 GCA_032718475.1 Nemertoderma westbladi | reverse complement strand
AAGTAATCTCTTGTGTTGCAATCGACCGTAAAAACTAAACCGAATAAGTCAGTCTACAATGGAACAATGAACATGCAGATGGACATAATTTAGATGTTGACTGAAGATTACACATGTACAGTATAAGGAGATGTGTCAGTGTCCCAAAGAAAGGGCCCTTAATTTCAAATTATCGAATTTTTGTTTATTGTGGAATTGTATTCATTCCCCTATAAAAGGTGGTCATTTTGATTCCAAATTGGGATCTTTATGATCATTTTTGACCAAGTTATGACAAAATTTGTTTTCAAGATCCATCATATATGCAAATTAACAAAGTGGAGTAAATCGATGTTTTAAAGTTCAGTAAATTGAAGCTGGTATGCATGCCAACATTGAATTTCAAATTTAAATTGTATCGGTTTAATCAATTTTCATTCATAGATCTCTATTTTGGCATGTTCTAGGTTTTTTTGGGAGGCGAATTCAACTGAACTAAATATAATCCTACAAGGAAAACGAATTACTACTTTTCACTGGGTGCTAAATGTAGGTGCCAGTGCCAAAATGTCAAATTTTCGATTTCTTGAAATTTCATTGAATATTATGAATTTCATTTATTTATAGGTTTTCTGTGAGAAGGAATTCAACGGATCCAAGTAAAAAACAAACAGACTAATGGAACTGCAATTTTCACTGGGTGCAAAAATTTGGTGCCAGCACCAAAATTTCAAATTTAGCACCCAACGAAAAATAATATAGCCGTCCATTCAGTCACCTCATAAATATTGTCATTGCTTTCGGCACCCCACACAACCTATGTAGATTGTGAATCAGAACTTATACGTGATTATTTCGGATTTCTGAAAATTGAAATTTTTGTGTGTCCCTTACTCTTCACTACATACAGGGTGATCCAAAAGTTTCTGACCCAGGGGTCAGAAACCTTTCGGACCCTTGCTATACTTATAGTTTTGTAGTTCTAGTAAACAAGCAGAGTAGACAGTTGTAGGTGCACAGTTGTAGGTTATGGAAGTTTAAGTAGCCTACTGCAGTACTGCACTTTTGGTTCACAATTTTGGTCATTGCTTCAGCTCATAACAACAGTATGGCACTAACTAATCGTGAGAAAAAGAGGATTGAAATTCAAACTTTATCTTTACGTGGAGATGGGATAAAGAAAATTTCTAGGGATCTCAAAATTTCGGTTAACACTGTTAGAAAGTGGGTCAGAACAAATTTTGGAACAATTAAAGACTTTAAACGCTCTGAAAGACCAACGAAAATGACACCTGATTCAAAGAAACAGATAACGAAAATGACTAAGGATCAGTTCATTGGCATTCGGAAAATGACGAAGAAGATAAACTTCAGCGATTTTTACAAGAGTAGAGGAAAGTCCGTTGGTGCCACTACAGTTCGGAGGATGGTTAAATCAACTGAGTGGGGTAAAACAGCATATAAACAGACAGTTAAACCAATGCTGTCGGCAAAGAATGTCAATGATCGCTTGACATTTGCGAACAAGATGATCAAAGATGGCTTTGCTAACAATTCTCGTCCTGCACGAATGAAGCTCAGCCATATTTTGTTTACAGATGAGTCCCCATTTGTTCTAAACCCTAAGCCAAACAAGCAGAATCGCAGAATTCGAACAAGTGATCCTGGGACGATACCAGCCATTGTGGTTCCTAAGTTTCCACTGAAAATTATGGTGGCTGGAGGAATAAGCCGATATGGCCGGTCTGAACTTTACATTCTCCCACAGAACACAACTGTGGATGGAGCACTATTATAGGGAACAGATATTGCCAGTTTATCATAGATCTTTGGATGATAAGAAGTTATTTCCTCGCTCTGAATTAAGGATTCTTCAACAGGATGGTGCCAAACCGCATACAACTAAACAATCCATTGCTCAGATTAAGGCGAAGTTCGGAAATTTTGGAGCGGTATGGGAAACTTGGCCGGGTAATTCTCCTGACCTTAATCCCATAGAGCATGTCTGGGCAGATCTCCAGGATTCGATATTCATTGAACCTAGACCACGTAATCGTCAGCAGCTCATTGATAGAGTTAAGGAGACATGGGTTGGTCTGGATCAGAACTGGCTTTCAGATCTTGCTCTGTCATTTCAGCCATGAGGTGATCAAGGAGAATGGAAGGAACACCAAGTATTAGCTAATTGATGATGGACTCTAGGCCCAGGTGGTATCATTTGTAACTTTTTTGATATAAAAATATATGCCCTTTGGTTGTGTGCATTGGAAATATATACAATTTTATTCGTTTATCCAAAACATTACTTTTAGTAAGATATACTATACTGGGGGGTCAGAAACTTTCGGATCACCCTGTAGCATCGAAACTAAAAAAGATATGACGAAGCCAATTGTATATTTGAAATCTCCATGAAATTTCGGACATAATGAGATAATAAAAAGAAAATCGATTTTTTTGACCAACATCTGTCTAAATGTGAGATAAACAGAAACGGCGTTTTAAACTTAAGGGCCCTTTCTTTGGACACTGACACAGATAATTCTCGATGATGGTGAAAATATTAATAGTTCGTTTCGTTAAGTATATTTGTTGAATACGTATCAAAATTATCGCAATACGTATCAGTTTCGAAAGAAAACAAAACAATAAACCGGTCTATATAAAGCTCAACAAGGAAACTCCAGTTGGTGAGGAATCCCTGCTAATATTATAAACTTTATTAATACAATTTACTAGCGTGATGGCCCCTTATCCACCACATATACTGCAAACTAAACTGCCGATAAGTAAGGGTTGTATCGAGTACAATTTGTAAACAAACAAAATATAAACACAATTTATCCTAAATATTCCCGCTATAACAAATTCTGTATATTATTCTGAATTTTCTGAAACTAATATTCTATATATATATATATATATATATTCTTATATGAATATTCTGAAACTAGTATTCTGAATAAAGTGGAGAGGGCTGCTAAGGAGGTTAGATTGCATATAAATGCTACCAAGACCGAATTCATGACTTTTAATGTTGATGGAAACTTGACAACCATTGATAATAATCAACTAAGGAAGGTTGACGACTTCCAGTACCTAGGATCATGGATAGAGAGTATCAAAAAGGACATAGAAGTCAGGAAAGCAAAGGCTTGGGTAGTTCTATCAACAATGGATACCATCTGGAAATCAGATCTCCCCAGGCACCTGAAGACTAAGTTCTTTCGAACCACAGTGGAAAGTGTATTTTTATACGGGGGTGAGACACATACTGGACACTGACTAAATCAATTGAACAACGAATTGATGGTTGCTACACAAGACTACTACGGGCAGCCCTAAACATCAGCTGGAGACAACACATGACAAATGCCGAGTTTTATGGTACAATACCACCTATATCAACATATATAGATCAACTTGAAAGGGATACTGAACTTGGGAGAAACGAAATTGCAACAACTATGGAGAATCGGGAAGCTTGGAAGGATCTCATTTCCACTGTCCGAGTTCGCTCGACTTAGTAGTAGTAGTAGTAAATACCCCAAATACATTTATTGCTGGACTGTGAATAATGCTGTAGCTGAAACTTGGTATATAAGCTTACTCACCCCAAACAAAAGGTCAAAATAAATAAAGATGAAGTGAAATGAATGTTAGTATCCCAATGAGACCCAAACCTAAGCCAAAACGATTAGCGCTGATAACAAATATTGTTGGCGAGAGTACACGCCATTGTAATATTCTTATCGAAAGGTATTAGATTAGCTTAGTTATCTTTAGGTACGCACCAAGAAAAATTTTGATATTTTATAATATATTATGGTCAGTCATATTGTCGTAAGAAATCTAAAATCTACTGTATAATATACCTAAAATGTGTGCAACGATACCTACAAATAACATTAGGAAAGTATTATTTAAACAACCCACCAAAAATATATTTAAAAAGGTGCCATTTGCTACATTTCTATTGGACGCCAGTCTTGCATTAGGCCAGGCGGGCATATGATTCATTCTATGTGCATAAGTCACAATACTTGTACAGTTGTACTCTTTAACTCAAAAATTCTGAATTCTGTACCGTGCTGCTGTACCTGTGTACTGCTGTACTGGAATATGTACCGGTCCGGTGCTGCCTGACTGCTTATACAATTTAAATTTAATTAATTTGTAATACCTATTAATATTCTGCAATATGCTGATTAACAATACAGACTTTTAAAACATAGTCCGCGGTCAGTGCTGTGCAGAGCCTACCGTCAGAACAGACCAGCAGACCGTGCTGTCGTACCTTGCAACCTTGAAGGCGGTGAATCCCTGTGATATGGAGTAGGGATCACCTAGGCCCGACGCAGGCCTATGGAACATGAAAGGGGGAAAGTCTGAGATGCGTTAGCTAACAAAATCAGGGAAGTTGAACTATTGTACCAGGCCAGCCACTGCAGTAAGCGTTGTATTTCTTTTAAAATAGGGGAGATTAACCGCATTACAGTAATTTATTTGCTTGGCGTTTATTTTGGGGCCCAAAAAAGGGGCACAGTTGACTTTGTTACCCTTTGCATTTACTACCAGGTGTCAAGTTATGAGGTCAATTGTGACTGATAACAGGGCAGCAGGGGTAAGTGGTGAAGTGTAGGCGCCTAGCTAAAAATTGTGTGGTGTGATTAGGCTAAGCCAAATAAGGGAGGTTCGGGAGGTGCGTCCTGATTGTTACTACAGGATTAGCGCCCTAGTTTGTGAGCTTCTTTGTGAGGGTTCATTGGGTTTTATTTTGCTTTATTCATTCATGCCCTGATGGTTTGTTGTGGGATTAGCTTGGCGTTGAGAAATTAATATATATACCAAGTTTCGGCTTACTATCGTTACCTACAGTCTTGGGAGGTGAACGAAAATAAGTTTTTATCATCACGGAACCATATTTTATTTTCTCATCTCATTTTAACCCATTTCACAATTCCTACAGGTACATTTGTATAGCGAAGCCAAGGTTTACCCTTTTTCCCTTACCTGCTGCTTGATGAACAACGATACTTGCGTCAAACAAAAGCCAAAGGGTGATAAACATTATTTTGATCTATCTATGCCAAAACCCCCTTACTAGAAACATACATTTTTACATTGCAAAACTAAAAACAGTTTCATTCTAGAATATTTTCGGATAAAATTATGTAATATTGTTTTGGACCTCGCCACTATTTGAATTACACTGCAGATCGGATCGAGTCGGGATTCCAACTGGATTACTGGGTTGTTGTAAAATAAATTATTTAAGCGAGTGGGTATCTCGCATTATTGCCAGAAAGTTGTAGAAAATTATCAAATTAAAATATTTAGATTTCCCTTTGTAGCGGGTGTTTTCTGCAATCATTACCGGTATGGATTTTAGCAGGGTTATATGTGCTATTTGAGCACAAATAACTGTAGCTGCATTTGGATTTTCAACAGTATCGGATTAGCTGCTGTTGGAATTATCAGTAGTAAATGCAAAATTATTTAATAATTTATTTTTCAGAAAATTTTGAAATAAAAGTTTTAGAAAGTTAAAAAATTGGATAAAGTTTGACTGATAAAATTCTAGAACAAAGTGATCTTTGCAATCGTGAGTTCGATTTTCTGTTTTGTGTTCAGGTTGTGGCGAATTTGAATTTAATTTTGCCTTTCAATTTTGGACAGAATTTGTAATTTACAGTAGGGTAAATCTGCCAGGCCACCGCTGATTTCTCTATACAACTTACAGGTACGGGTAAAGTCACTGCAAATGAGTTCGGGAGCCCGGAGACGCCGAATCCGTCGGTGCATTTGTGGTCCGCGCAACCCACGATTACTTTGGCATTCGAAGAAACGCGACTTCAGGGGTCCGAGGTTGGTCGTAGTGTCAGTAGCTGTGTTTGTGAGATCTATAGATCAATTTTGTGGTAGTCTGCTGGTTTGTATATATATATATATTAGGTATATAGTGGCGTACCGGTATATATCAGACTTTGATGTTATTATACTTTCCCGATTTTTTTTTTTGAACACAAATGTGTCAACAATTTGTGTTTGTAAGCACGCGTTTTTGTAAACCATCAATTTCCCCAGAAAAGTTCCATTGATGCCTAGCGGGGCCTTTTAAATTTAAAATAAATTATATTATATATATATTTTAAAAACATTACAGCATAAAACCTATTATGATAGTCAATATTTCGCGGTAAATTTGAAATTCGAAAGTTGGTAAATTTCGAATATTTTTTGAGTTATAAATATATAGAATATATATATAACCCACGATATTGTTATAATATTTCCCATCGCGGTAATAAATAGCTTACCTATTTTATAAGTTGACCTATTTTATTATATACCGCACATCATTTAGTCAATTTGACTACTGTTTAAATAAATTAAGTAATCACACCTATCCTGACAATGAGTCAGACATCCCAGACAGACGTTCCGGTAACGGACGATTTCGAGACAGCTGATGGACTCAGTCAGCAACTTGACGTGTCAGTTACACCAGACACTGAGACTATTAGTGAGCCTGCCACACAACCAGCAGGTGTAGTTGCCACTGAAGGATTAATAGCGGAGGGTGGTGCTCACACACTAATCGACACACAGCACCCTGACGTTGAAATTCCTGACGCCGACAGTAGCGACTATTCAGACACTTCCTTAAGGCGTCCAGCTATTACTAAGAGTGCCGGTGGTTACATGGGCAAGGTAACCAAAGTGACGAACTGGCTGACAACTTTACTAGACCAATCAGCTTACGATCCAGCTGACCTAGGGGAAATAATTGACAAATATAACATGACATTGAGACAGCAGGTCATTAACCTGCAGGAACTGGTCACAGTTGCTGAAAGGCGGAGACAAGGTAAGTTACTAACATCCCTATATGACAAGTTACAAGTGATAAGGGACAACTTTTTGCGATTAAATAAGCATGTAAATGCTCTTAGACAGGAATACCGAGGTAGTTTGACAGAAGGTGTAGACACCGACACCTTTGACTCTGAGGAGTTTGAGTTAGTAAAATGGTGTCAGAATTTCCAGGAGTTAGAACAATACTTTAGGAAAAGGGGAGTTGTAGTTGCTGGGCTGCCTTTACCAACTAGAGAGAATATTGCAGAGGCAGATAGCAACCCTTCACAGGTAGGTCGGAGGAGATATCAGCAAACGAGCTCGGTAAGTTCACAGTCTGTTACAGCATTGCAGCTGGAGACGCTGAAGCAGCTGAGCGAAGATGGCCACCGAGCGAAGCAAATCCAACTCCAGTTTCATCAGGAAGAGGAGATTAGAAAGAGCACTGAATTAGCTGAAGTAGGGCTAAAGCAACTAACTACAGATATTTCACGCCTCAGTATCACTGAGGAGGTGCCAGATGTATCAGCATTAGAGGAGGCTAATAAAGGAGAGCAGGAAGCATATGTACGTATTCTAATGATCGAACTTGAGGAAGCTGAGCGTGAAGCACAGCGTGAGACTGCGCGCTTAGAAGCTGAACGGGTAGCAGCTGAAGTGGAGCGCTTCTCTGCTGATCGCGAGCGTGAGCGTGTCATCGCTGAAGTTAAGCACAATAAGGAGGAAGCAGAACAACTCCGGCTTTTGGCAGAAACGGAGCGGGTTAAGAAGGATAAACTGGCAGCCATTGAACGTAAACAACTTGAAAGTGAGTCAAACCTTCGCATGCAGTGTATAGCAGAGGAGAACCAGCGCATTGTAAGGGAGCGTGAACTGGCACTAAAGAAAGCTGAACTGCATGAGAAACAGGAGGAACTTATGCTCCAACAGCAACAGCGACTAAGGGATGATGAGCGTCGACGGAAAGCAGAAGAGCTAGAGGATAACCACCGGAGTATAGCACTCCAACTTGAGGAGGCGCAAACAACTTGGCGCTGCAATCGAATGGAGTCGCTACTAAGTGGGGTTGACCATGTAGCTTCATCAGTAGAACGCTTCAACCGAACTCATGACAAGCATGGAATGGAGTCCAAGGTTCACTTCATCGATTCCTTCCATCGACAATTTGCTGGTAAAGGTTGGGTACCGCCAGAGGATGACTCCCCACCTAGCGTGATCGTGGAGCGGCGTCCTCGAGGTGGGTCAGATCGGCGGCGAAATGCTCCACCTTTTGCGAGTTCAGGTATGTACAACCTAACAGAAAATGTTCTGAATTCACCAAATGACAAATGGCAAACAGATTTAGGTGTTCCGAGTGATCACCGACATATCGACCACCTGTGTCCGTACCACGCACAGGGATGCAAATGTTTGGCCTGCCAGCCTATATCACCAATTGGAGCGGAGCCATCTAATCCAATATCCAACGTTGAGTCCAAAGAAAAATTCAGGACTAAGGAAGTTGAGCAACCTCGCAGATGGAATGAATCTCCAGGTGAAGGGAAATATATTCCAAATGAAACGAATAACCAGCCTCAGATCTCATTAGAACAATTGAAGGATGCTATCCAAGAGAGCAACCGTGGGGTGATCAACGAGGTCAGGCATGTTCAGGACCAGATCTTGGATGTACAACAGCAGGTGGATGGCGTCCAGGATCGTGTCGTGGGGGTTCATGAGCGAGTCGACGGAGTGCAGGAGCGAGTGCAACGCGTTCAAGGTCAAGTTAGCCAGGAATTCGAGCAGGTGAGATGGTCAGTGAAGGAGGTTCATGAGCAGATGGAGAGGGCCAAGCTAGAGATGGAAAAGAACAAGTTATCTGGCGTGAAACTGACTGTTCACCCCGAGACTAAACTGAAACCTCCAGTTGTAGACTGCAGGACTGATTCCGAAGAAGAATTGGATTGTCAACCAACGATTAACCATAAGGGTGTTTATGTGGGGGAGAGTCCGCGCATTCGAACAAGGGTAATCACTCCCAGCAAAACGCCAACTATCACACCCAGGTCCAAGACTGCTCACACTTTTGTAGCGCCTAGGGTGGATGTGGAAAATCCAGCACCAGTAAATGCGATTGCGACTGAGTTGTCAAAATTTACAGCAAGGCAACAACCACCATGTTTCACTGGGATATCCAAACATTGGAGAATTTTTATTAGCTACATTGATACTAGTGTGGCGTCACAAGATTTTACATCCCAGGAAAAGTTCTCATATTTATATCAACTATAACGGGGAGAACCAAAGGAACTGGTTAGTACTTTCATGGGAGATGATAATGCATTTCAGATGGCTTATGACAGGTTAGTAACCACCTATGGTGGAGATGTCAAAATGGCCAGGTCAGTGGTAGATGAATTGACAAAGGGGGGCTTATGTACTACACCCATAAAGTTAGTAAAACTAGCTGATGCTATTAAATCGGCTATGAATATCTTACCGGTTTATGGTTGTGAACATTATGGCGCTAGACCCGACATTCTAACAGCCTTAATGGGACGACTAGATGTGCGACATAGGCGTAAGGTAAGAGGGATAGAACGGCGTGTAGAAGCCAGGGGAGAACCCCTGTCCATCAAACATATCTATGACGTCATCTCAGCAGAAGGTGAAGCTGACTTGCGATCTAATTATTCTGAGGAATATTTGGGTTATAACAAAAAACAATCCCTTAAGGGGGGGGTACACCCCCCCTCAGGTCAAAATTTTCATTTTTCATTTTTTTATTTCATCTAGAGTAGAATTTAATGCGGATTTCAAATGTGGAAACGGCTTAGCGAGATCTCTTTTACTTCTCGAGTAATGGCTGGTTTTCCGTCTGTATGTCTGTCTGTCTGTCCATCGAAATATTAAAAAGGACATAAAATAAGCAATCTGAAATGTTTACTGTTAGGATTTTTCTTAATGTCGATGTCTGTTTTAATATTTGGAATTATCTAATCACTATGTCTGTATCTCAGTCTGTCTCTCAGTTTGACTGTCTGTTTGTATGTCTGTCTGTCTGTCAACATGTCCGTCAAATTTTAATTAATATATATTTAATAGATATTTGTGAGTTTTGTATTACATATTTAACAGTTGTCTAATGGACTAGTTGTCTACTAATAATAACAAATGTGAACCATCATATAACAATAGCTAGTAATAATTATTCTGGGAAACAACCATGAACTTATTTTTTTTAAATTCCGCTGGCTCTGAGAATAATTCACGTGCTGCGCGAAGTCTTCATGTGCAGCATGAACTTTTCATGTGCCGCGTGAAGGCTTCTCATTCTGATCAAAAAGCTTTTCGAGGTGCTCGATTAATTAACGTGCTTTATGAAAAATTTAAGTGCTACGTGAAACCTTCACCTGCTGCGCAAATGTCTCACGTGCTGCGCGAAGGTTTCACGTGCTGCGCAAAGCTTAATGTTCTGTGTAAAGGCTTATTATAAAATTATGTGGAAATTTTTATATAATTTTGAATGTTTCTTAAGGTTATCTCATTATTCCATGACTATTTATTACTAAATGACGAAATAGTATGCGATTAAATCAATACGCCAAAATGTAATTTGTTCACGTGCTGCGCGAAGTGTTTTTTGGCAAGCACTCTAAAATTATTTTAACAGGTTGTTAAAAGTGGGTAGGGGTTTTTTTGAACCAAATTTCATGAAATCCATTGAGAAATCACAAAATATGGATAGGGGATAACCAATGGGAAAAGAAAAGGAGATACCAGTACTGAAAATAGCGGGAACATTTGAAATATATTGTTCTTAAACTTTAAATGCGTTTATCTCGGAATTGTATTTTTCACATTCAAAATACTACTACTCAGCCATTTCTTAACCAATTTTCGAAATTTTTTTTTTGTTTGATTTCTTTTCGGGTTTTGATCAAAAGTTATCGGTTAGAATTTTGAATTGTGCCATATTAATTTCTTGAAATTAGTTAATATCTATTAAGTAATAATTAATATTAGTTAATAATATTTAAAAAATATTTAAGACCTAAATAAAAAATGTAACCGATAAGTTTTGTGGAGCCGAGGATGCTGATTCAGAAAAACCAAGTTTCGAAAATTTTCGCCTAAAATTGTGAGACTAGTAGTGTTTTTAGTGAAATTAACAATTTCGCTGGTGGCCGCTAGAGGGCGACGCAAATTTGAAAATTTTTTTTTTGAACCCAATCTTTGGTCATATGTTAATCCCCCGAAAGGTATAAAATATACAAAATTACACACAAGCAGAAATTATAGCCATTTGCAAAAAAGGTCCATAGGGGGGTGTACCCCCCCCCTTAAATATCGAACAATGGTTAGTGAAGGGGATTATAATACAACCTATAATACTTTATCTGAAAAGAAGGTAGTTAGTACAGGAGGCAGTTTTGGAAATAGCGCCAAAACTAGTAAAGTAGCATCACCCATTGGTCCGAAGGCAATTAAGATACAACAGTTGCCTGAGGATTTTAAAGGGTGCCAATATTGTCACCAATTAACTCAAAGGTCTAATGACCATAGACTGGCGAGTTGTAACCTATTTTCTAAGCTAGACGTGGACAAGCGCCGTCTAGTTATTAGATCTTTAGATGCTTGTTGGAAATGCTTGGCAGTAGGCCATAAGCGCAGAGCCTGCACTGCCACTAATGTAAGTAATGTATGTGCTGATTGCGGCAGGTTACACCATAGGTTGCTGCACACGCCTCAACACACTCCAACTAAGAAATACTTGAAGGACCACCCGACCAAGGTAGTTCGACCAAATGAAACCAGGAAGCTCCAGGTAACTTTCGCCCAGACTAGCCATACCGACGATAATTATCAGTCTGGATCAAGTGAAGAGGATTATAGTGGTGAGACCTCAGAGTCGGAATATGGTAGGACCGATTGCGATTCAGAACCCAGCACTACCCTGCTTACACGGACACAGTCAGCATCATTTAGCGTAATACCTATTAAGATCCAAGGTAAGTGCGGCTCGAAACGCATTTATTGTTTATTAGACCATGCTTCAAATCAAAGCTATGTAGATGAGGAAATAGCTAGCGTTGTGGATGTAGATCGACTAGAGTCCTCCACAATGAATGTAGGATCGTTACATGGTCGCAGAGATGTCACTGTTAAATATGTCATGTTAACCATTGTCAGACATAGAACAAAATTTGCTGCCGATTCACATGCAAGGTCGCTAGTGAAGTCCTTCCTATTCATTCCGACAACCCTTTCCCTTTTGACGACGACTTAGAAAAATGCGTAATGTCTACTACTACTACTAGGATCGGCATGCTGCATTGCAGCTGCATTTTTAAGAATGCTGTGCCGGCTTGTCAACAAAATTGCACCGCCACAACTCCCTATCACCCATGACATTTTCTAGATCATCCGCATCTTTAAGGCCAGTGTCCTTTAAGATGCGTCTCAAGAAAGTCATGGGCTGTCCACCATGCTTATTCACTCCATGAGGCTGCCAAAGTACAAGATTATGCACTGGCTGGTCCTCACGGCGAAAGCAATGTCCTGCAAAGCGGAGGCGATTTTGTTCTAGTGTCAAGCTTGGGGGAACCAATGAGACACCTCCAATGTTATATAGTGTCTGGTTGGAGATGTGTGCATTGTACTTGACACAATGAACCCGGCGTAGCATTCTTGTGAATGTGCCATCCAGAGATTTGGTGTCCTCAGCAGTTAGAGCCCAGCATGGACTCCCATAGAGGAGTACTGGAACTACTGCTGCTCTAAATAATCGGACCTTAAGTTTCCGATTAATTCTCGGTGACTTCCAAATCCTGGAAAGCCTATTCAAGGCTGCCCATGCCTTTCCCTTACGTATTCGAAGGTCCTCACCTGACTTCCGGATCCATGATCCCAGGTAACAGAAGTCGTCCACATGCTCAAGCATACCATCCTTTGAGCTTATGCTCATCCGATCAGAGACTTGCTGAGGACTTTCAAAGTTAACTGTCAGAATTTTGGTCTTTCTGGAGTTAATAAAAAGACCAACACTAGAAGCAGCATGTTTTAATGAGCTGAGGAGCCGTTGGGCTCCCTCTAATGATTCTGAGAGTACTCCTAAGTCATCAGCAAAGTCTAGATCAGTTAGGTACTTGGCAGGATTTCCTCGACTTCTGGAGCCAGTAGGTGGAGTTATCATCACCCCATCATCATTATGATGATCTAAGGACATGCGTAGAACATAGTCAACCACAATAATGAACAAGAATGGTGCAAGTGTGTCTCCTTGGAGGACGCCCCATAACACTTCAAATGGTTCTGTGTCACCGTCAACAGTAGACACAAATGTTGTCGAACCATCGTATACTGATCTGATTGCTGCAATAATTTCATCAGGAATCCCATATAATGAAAGTATGCTGAACATACGTGAGCGAGAGACTGAATCAAAGGCCTTGAAGAAGTCAACAAAGATAACAGCCAGATGCCTGTCTTTCTTTTTTGATAATTCTTCAATTATCCTTCTAAGTGCCAAAATGGGCTCCATGGTCCCACGACCTTTACGGAACCCATTCTGATTTCCACGGAGCAGTCTCTCAATGGGATCCCTGATGCGATTTAATAGAATCCTATTGTATAGCTTTGCAGCAATCGAGATCAATGAGATTCCCTGAAAAGAACCATAGAGTGTTAGGTTGCCCTTCTTGGGAACTGGCACCAACTTATTTGTTTTCATTTCTTGTGGGACTCTTGTTGTACGGTACATGTCTACTATGATGGGATAGATGAGCTTTAAACACTCAGGTATTTTAAAGACCTCAGGGGGAACACCATCTACTCCACTGGCACGATTGGTCTTAATGCTCTTTGCAGCAGCCTTCACTTCTGCAAAGGAGATATCGCCAATGGGAATATCTGGGAGTACAGACTCAGACACCTTTACTTCTATAAAGTTATCAGGCAATACCCTGTCATTATTGAGGATGCAAAGGGAGATGAAGAGGAGTCAGTCGGAAAAATTCATCAAGTTATATTTGATCCTGATGAGAACAGCAAAGATAAAGAAGCTGTTACATTCTTTTGTAACAACTTTACAGCGTTAACCAAGACACAAGTGATAGAAGTCTTTCGCAATCCGGACTCATTGGAGGCCAATAAACAACTAGTCTACGACATCATTGATGAGGAGCGCCGAATGAATGATAAGGTAATGCAGTGGTTAGATCAAGACGCAGCCGAACCAAACAGCTATGATAAAGCTTTATCAGCGGATGAACAGCGAGCCATTGCAATTATGGATCGGACAACCAAGCGATTGGAGAATGGTCACTTTGAGGTGGGGATGCTTTGGCGAGAAGAACCGCCGAAGTTAAAGAACAACTACCCACTTGCACTGAAGAGAATGTTGGCTGTGCGAAAGCGTCTTCTACAAGATGACGAGATTCATAAACAATATCGCGCTCAAATCAATAACTATCTGGACAAAGGGTATGCTATCAAGATGGACCATCCTGAAATTGAGACACCGCAGACATACTACCTACCACACCACTATGTGGTACATCCGGATAAGCCAGGTAAGGTTAGAGTAGTCAATGACTGCAGGGAACCATACTTAGGAATGTCACTGAATAGCAAACTCATGGATGGACCCAATTTAAACAATAATCTTGTTGGGATCCTCTTGAGGTTCCGACAGTTCAATATAGCTTTCACTTGTGATGTGGAAGCTATGTTCCACCAGGTGTTTGCGCTGAAGGAGGACCAGGACAGTTTAAGATTCTTATGGTATCCCACAGAGGACTTATCTGGAGATCCTGTGGTCTACCAGATGCCTAGACGAGTGTTTGGTGGATGGGACAGTCCAAACTGTGCCCTTCATGTACTCAAACAGACCGCCATCCAACAACGTGACCATTGGGACGATGACGTCATCAGTACTGTCCAAAGGGACTTTTACATTGGTCCAGTGATACTGTTAGCCCGGCAGTACTTACGTGACATTTGGATAAAAGGCACTGGTTGGGATGAACCAATCAGTGATGACACCTCACAACTATGGAAACAATGGGAAGAACAACTCCCAATATTGACTACACTAGAAATCCCTAGGGTCTACTTCTCTAGCCAAGCTGTGTTTCCCACGGCGCTGGAGCTTCATTGCTTTAGCGACGCTAGTGAGAAGGGGCTAGGAATCGTAATCTACTTGCGACGCAAGGTAAGTGAGATGGTGTTTGAAACGTCATTTGTGACTTCAAGGGCGAAGACTGTGCCTGTGAAACGTATGGACATCCATCGTAGTGAACTACAAGCTGCTACCATTGCAGTAGGTGTGGCAAGGGCCATTAAGAAAGAATTAGAGACCAACTTGGACCCTTTCTATTGGACAGATTCAACGTTGGTACTCATGTACATTAAACGTGACCAGGTTCAATTCAAGATATTCATAGCCAACCGAAGGGCGGAGATACTGGACTCATCAACTAAAGACGACTGGAGACATTGTCCAGGTAAGCAAAACCCCGCGGACAAAGCTTCACGCGGGATGATGCCCAAAGACTTTGCGGCCCTGAACAAACAGACTTCTGGTTCCATGGCCCGGACTTTCTGCGTAAAGCAAGGGAACATTGGCCAGCAATATTTGACTGTAACATAGGGAGTTTGCCCAAGGAGGCAGAAATAAAGGTAGAAAGGGTTACAAAATCAAAGGCCAAGGCTGATAAGGTTGTAAAACCTAGAAAACCTGTTCGCAAACCGATTAAAATAAATAAAAATATTACAGAGTCACAAATTAAAGATCTGGGACATAAATTGCTGGACAAAACATCGGACATTGATATTGCTGAACAGCAGGATTTTCCAGTTAGACCCGGCGGAGACCGTGATCTCGGCCAGTCTACCCTGGTAATTCTGCGCAGTTCACGCAATACCAATCCTGAGAACAAAATGGAGCCTGAATCAGTCCTGATCATGACTCCAGATTTATCTAATAAAGTAGATTCCATCAAATTGACAAAATATGAAAATTTGGCAAATTCATATCAGCTGAGTGACAAACCAATTTTGACAAATTCCGAAACTCGAATTGCAGTTCCTAGTGTAAAGCGCAAAGTTATTAAACCACCTTTAGATACATCGAGGTCGGTTTATGACAAGCTAGTGATGTTAAATTCATCTTGGCTAGACATATGTCGCAAGGCGGCATGGATTAGGCGCTGTATCAGAGTTCTTCAGAAAAAACACATGGCTTCAAACGAACGAGTCACAATGAGACCCGGTTTATCTTTAGACGAGGTAAATCAAGCCGAATTTAAAATATTGACGCATTTTCAACATATACATTTCGCTGGGGAGTTTAATTTGATCTCCAGCGGAAAATCAATTATGTCATCGACATTAAAGCGATGGAGTCCTGTGTTACACCAAGGACTCATCTGTCATAATTCTAGACTTCAAGCTACTAATTTTACGACGGGATTTTTATTCCCAATAATAATACCACACAATGTTGAATTGCAGCGTGCCATTATTTTGGACGCGCACATTAGACTGAAGCATGCAGGACGATCGCATGTTTTAGCTGATGTGAGACAAAGGTTTGTATTGATAAAACCAAACAAAGCACTCACTTCTGTACTATCAAATTGCTTCGCTTGCAAGAAATTGCAGCGCAGACCGATAGCACAGGAAATGAGTAACTTACCGACAGCTAGAGTGGAGGCGCATCAACCACCCTTCACTAACACCGGACTAGACTGTTTTGGACCATTATTAATTAAGCGAGCGCGCTCCTTAATAAAGAGATGGGGGTTGATATTTATATGCATGGCCTGCAGAGCCGTACATATAGAGCGAGTTGCTGACTTATCAACAAACTCATTGCTATTGGCCATACGCCGACTTATAGCTCGGCGTGGCCTGGTAAAGGCGTTTTATTCGGATTTAGGTACCAATTTCGTTGGTGCTGATAACGCAATCACAAACGCTATCAACAAGATAGATAGCACCGCAATCTCGAAACAATTATTACCAGACAAAATCGCATGGCATTTCAATACAGCCGATAGTCCATGGCGAGGTGGAAGCTGGGAAAGGCTGATTAGATCTATAAAACTCGCCATGTATAAAACAGTCCCAGCAAATAAAAATTTAAACGATGACGAATTGGTTACACACTATTTGCCGAAATCGAGTCTATATTAAATTCAAGACCATTAACTATTATTACTGACAAAGACAATAACATAGTTGCATTGACCCCAAATCACCTTCTGATGCAAGCACCTGCACCATTAGTGCCGGTGTCTATACCAGTGAAAAACGACTTATACAGTCGTAAAAGTTGGTTAGTAAATCAATATCTCTCTGATATATTTTGGGACCATTGGATACAACATTACTTACCAACTCTATCAGAAAGAACAAAGTGGCAACAACAAAGTAAATATCTAAAGAGGGGTGATATGGTTCTAATAGTAGATGGGGACATAAAAAGACGTCAATGGCTGACAGGTGTCGTAGTAGAAACACACCCATCTATGGATGGTGTCATACGCACCGTGTCAGTAAAATCTATAAAAAACGACCTGCTGAAAAGACCAGTCCAGCAGCTAGTTCTCCTGGAGGAGTCAGGTTATGATCATGGCAGGTATATTATTCCTAAAAGGAAGAAGGATAAAAAGAAGATCATAACAGACCTAAATAAAGATTTATAAAAATAAAGTACATGTTTTATGTCATCATAGATAATTCCAGTACCTAAAGAGGTGAAGTCTCTATAGGGGTGCTGGAAGCAGGCGGCAGCGGACTCGTGAGGGTCTGGGGGCATGTTAAATTGTCTATATAGTGCTAGGGAGTCACTGAAGGCCCTCGTGTCTAACGAACCATGAATCGACATGGTGCCGTGGTACCGTCTAGTTGGCCTGTTGCCGTACTGCCAGTCCTGTACACAGTAGGGGTGGTGGCATGGCGTGATTTGTGGTTCATGTGGCGTGAACTATGTTTTGTATGTGGGCGATCAGTGGCAGTTTGCTTGGGGCTTGGATGGGTTCCTTTGGCCATCAGCTGTTCCGTTTTTTTGATACTATATGTTATTGTCTCCATGTTCAGCTGATTGGTCTTTGGGATTTGTTCGGGTCTTTGAGCTTTCTGTTGCTGTGGGTACGTGAGTACACGTGATTGTATGTGTGGCCACTGCGAGTGAGTATGGGAACCCTTGCCAGTTGGTCCAGACGCTGCTGGTATTAGTAGGACCATATCTCTACTGCGCCCCAGCATACTTTGTGCACACAAAATTATTTTGCCCTGACGGCAAAATAAGGTACTCTCGACTCTTTTATCCATCGATACAATTTTGTCCCCTCTGATTTGACCCCGATTTTGTCTTTCATGATTATGTCTCTGTGTGTGCATGGTATGTGTTCGATTTTGTGCTTACCATTGTGTACTTGATTTGTGAACATCTGTTGAGTACACGTGTACAGTGACTGGTAAGTGGTTACTTGTTCAGTAGCTTTTGAGCTACAGACAGTATTAATTTTCAATACTGCCAGCGAGGCAGGTGAAAACGAGCCAAAATTCCAATGTTGGGTAGCGCAAGCCCACGTGGGACAAGACCGTGGGTTAGGCCCAAGGGCGACCTTGGTGCTCAATCGCTATCGACTGGTCCACGTGCCGGTTGACTCTTTGTTATACCTTTGAGTTGGCTCAATGTACAGTCAGGCCACAGTAAGTTGACAGTAGCCGCCCATCTGGCTACACGTTCGACGAGCTGTGCCGGTGTGATCGGTGGACCGAAAACAGAACCCGGGAAGCATCGGGCCACCCTGCGGCCCGGTTATGTCTATCCGGCTGATAGAAATGTCAGTCGGACTGGACGAAAGTGAATTAGAATGTATGTTTTTTAACATACATTGGGGCGGTATGCTCTACGAGTTCTGGAATTATACTTACAGATTTGGCAAAAATAATTATTTTAAATTATTTATCGAGAAAATATATTTTTTTTAATTTTTAATATTATTGAAAAATTTTTAATTTCCAATAGGAAATAAGTGAAAAGGAGTAAATTACATAAATACGAGATAAAATGTAACAGCGATAACATCAAAGTCACGTATTGCAAAACTCGAATTGCCATTGGGTTCCACAGACATAGTTTACTCGATAGTGCGATCAGTTTTGGATGTTTGGTGTCGCGTCACGTGTGCATTGACAGCGTCCAGTTTTCCGAAATCGTTTGTGTCATATTTCATTATTGATCACACACCCGCTTCACCTTCATTCATTTTAGGCGTTATATATATTTGGGAGGGTACTTCCGTTCTACTAGATAGGTCCAATGTAATTTAATTTGAGTTAAATCCTTTAATAAACGCGCAATAGCGCTCAGTGGTTGTGTATTCGGGTCGAACCTAATCTGCCGACCAACGCTGAAGTTGTGAAATAATCTGACAGGAGTTGAAGTTAGACCCCCTCGCGAGAAGATGCGAGTGATGGAAGACCGCCAGCATGCTGCGCGCAGTTTGCATGGATGCGGTGCTTCCTCCCTAGATCCCCTGCGAGAACGTTCCGAAACGGCGCGACAACCTGTTTCATTGCCGACGCTTGCGGTTGATACACCATGGCATGGAAGAGGAGTCGGAAGTCACCGAGGAAGAAATATAAAAGGTACCTTTTGCCGCGACCACAAGGACCCATGGAAACGTGCGCAGCAAAGATGCCGCAGAATGTGAAGCGACGAGGGCGACCGACGCGTCGCGACAATATCTGGGGCCAGGTTTTGGGCGAGGCGCATTTTGCACCTCCAATCCCGCAAGGAAAGGAAATGGGCCGTAGTAAATTATCGACTGTTATCTGAAACCCAACGAATCCTGGTTTTGCCCAAAACCGGAAGGCGGTCTAGATTCGCTCTAGAATGCGCAGTGGTGGGGTGGCTTTATTCGTTTCTATTTAATTTATGTTTGATTAAACCGAATTGAGAAGAATTATATTTGTAAGCTCTGAAGAATATGTAAATTGATCTAAAATTAATTTTTATGTCAGAAAAGTGTTTGGATTATATTTTGATTTATTACATACGTAGATTTGATTAAAGAATAGTAAATATTCAAATGTTGAAAGAAAGTTTAATTTGTATGTAATTTTGAACTCATTTATAGTGATGCTGTAGTTTACAGTACGGGAAGTTCTCTAGGAACTGAAGATGTTGACATGTTGCATAGCAACCCCGATTATTTTACAAACAGTTCTCTGTGACAATTATAATTGGTGAACACCATATCATATCTTATATTATCAAGTTTTGTCTAACAGGCTGTTAGCTCACTCGGTAGTGCGTTGGTGCACAAATCTATAGATTAGGGGTTCGATCCTTATGAAGGAATTGGAATTTTTTTGTATATTATTTCAAACAAACTAATAGTTGGTTTAAAATTAAATTACCTTTATGAATGAAATATTTATTTATATTCGTAATATTATTCGTAGTATTGTGCGAAAGAATATTTTGTATTGTTTAGAAATAATAAGTTGGAACTCGATCTAATTACAAATAATATTACTTAAATAATCATCTTATCTGTGTAATTTAATATTTTAGATCTATTAGTTATTACTGTAGTTTGTATACCGTGTACTTGGAAGCATCGTAGCTATATAGATAGCCGCTATCGATGCTTCGGGGCGGTGTTGGCGAGAGTACACGCCATTGTAATATTCTTATCGAAAGGTATTAGATTAGCTTAGTTATCTTTAGGTACGCACCAAGAAAAATTTTGATATTTTATAATATATTATGGTCAGTCATATTGTCGTAAGAAATCTAAAATCTACTGTATAATATACCTAAAATGTGTGCAACGATACCTACAAATAACATTAGGAAAGTATTATTTAAACAACCCACCAAAAATATATTTAAAAAGGTGCCATTTGCTACATTTCTATTGGACGCCAGTCTTGCATTAGGCCAGGCGGGCATATGATTCATTCTATGTGCATAAGTCACAATACTTGTACAGTTGTACTCTTTAACTCAAAAATTCTGAATTCTGTACCTTGCTGCTGTACCTGTGTACTGCTGTACTGGAATATGTACCGGTCCGGTGCTGCCTGACTGCTTATACAATTTAAATTTAATTAATTTGTAATACCTATTAATATTCTGCAATATGCTGATTAACAATACAGACTTTTAAAACATAGTCCGCGGTCAGTGCTGTGCAGAGCCTACCGTCAGAACAGACCAGCAGACCGTGCTGTCGTACCTTGCAACCTTAAAGGCGGTGAATCCCTGTGATATGGAGTAGGGATCACCTAGCCCCGACGCAGGCCTATGGAACGTGAAAGGGGGAAATTCTGAGATGCGTTAGCTAACAAAATCAGGGAAGTTGAACTATTGTACCAGGCCAGCCACTGCAGTAAGCGTTGTATTTGTTTTAAAATAGGGGAGATTAACCGCATTACAGTAATTTATTTGCTTGGCGTTTATTTTGGGGCCCATAAAAGGGGCACAGTTGACTTTGTTACCCTTTGCATTTACTACCAGGTGTCAAGTTATGAGGTCAATTGTGACTGATAACAGGGCATCAGGGGTAAGTGGTGAAGTGTAGGCGCCGAGCTAAAAATTGTGCGGTGTGATTAGGCTAAGCCAAATAAGGGAGGTTCGGGAGGTGCGTCCTGATTGTTACTACAGGATTAGCGCCCTAGTTTGTGAGCTTCTTTGTGAGGGTTCATTGGGTTTTATTTTGCTTTATTCATTCATGCCCTGATGGTTTGTTGTGGGATTAGCTTGGCGTTGAGAAATTAATATATATACCAAGTTTCGGCTTACTATCGTTACCTACGGTCTTGGGAGGTGAACGAAAATAAGTTTTTATCATCACGGAACCATATTTTATTTTCTCATCTCATTTTAACCCATTTCACAATTCCTACAGGTACATTTGTATAGCGAAGCCAAGGTTTACCCTTTTTCCCTTACCTGCTGCTTGATGAACAACGATACTTGCGTCAAACAAAAGCCAAAGGGTGATAAACATTATTTTGATCTATCTATGCCAAAACCCCCTTACTAGAAACATACATTTTTACATTGCAAAACTAAAAGTTTCATTCTAGAATATTTTCGGATAAAATTATGTAATATTGTTTTGGACCTCGCCACTATTTGAATTACTGTACACTGCAGATCGGATCGAGTCGGGATTCCAACTGGATTACTGGGTTGTTGTAAAATAAATTATTTAAGCGAGTGGGTATCTCGCATTATTGCCAGAAAGTTGTAGAAAATTATCAAATTAAAATATTTAGATTTCCCTTTGTAGCGGGTGTTTTCTGCAATCATTACCGGTATGGATTTTAGCAGGGTTATATGTGCTATTTGAGCACAAATAACTGTAGCTGCATTTGGATTTTCAACAGTATCGGATTAGCTGCTGTTGGATTTATCAAATATATCTACACTCTCCCCCCTTTGCACTTCAGTGCTGCCTGTGGGGCGAGCCACGAAGTTGGCGGAGCCTTAGCGAATTGACACTGTTAGGGGGTGGGTTAATTTATGCAAATAGTTGTCGTCGTCGTCGTCGTTGTCGTCGTCGTCGTCGTCGTCGTCGTTGTCGTCGTCGTCGTCGTTACGATTTTGACATGCTAATAACTTTGTCGGATTTAAAGCTGCCAAGTTGAAAATTTGTAGGTATCAATATGAGCAAAAGTTGAGATTTTTGAGAGACTTTCAGACACCATCAGTGCAATGGTCTCCCGCTAGAGGGCCACATGTCTAAACATTAAATGCCCTCCCATTTCTTTGCTTTTAATCCGTTTAAGCTGAAACTTGGCAGATATGTATTAGACCATTAGCTGTGACTTTCAAAGGAGGCGAATCCATCTGCAGTTCTCCAGTCTGCAGTGTTGTAAAAACAACGGGTTTTAATTCCGAACCGATCACCGGGTGTCTTTATTCCACCATTTTGATTAACAAATTCACCAACACAAACAAAACACAATTAGGGTTAATAGATATCTGTATATGTTACGTTTTTATGGTATAAAATCAGAACATAATATCAGATAAATTCAATACAATCTGAACAAATTCAATATAAAATTCTTGAATAATAATCAATAGGTCTGTTTTGCAACCATATAACAACAAAACTGGTTTTTATCGGATCCAGTAAGTTCTCGTTGACATTGCATAAAAATTATGTAAACCGGTTTTTGCTTGGATATGAGTAGCTACTAGCTTTCTTAATCGTCCAGCAAACAGATAAATGGCCAATCACAGCGCCCTTCTTATCACCTACATGGAATGGGCCTGGCGCATGCGCATAACTAGAGTTCAAACATAAACAGAATCTAAATCAACCGTTTAGGTATAAAATTGCACAAATTATGGATGTTGAAATTCTGTATCAACATTAGTTTAGATCCACCTTATTTACTGCGGTTTCAATACAGATATAAACATGATTAAATATCTCCTAGTTTCCAATAAAATTCGGAATTCAAAATCTTCAATAAATTAGCCATAATATCGTAAAAATAAATGAGTTTTTTCATGTATAGCTACTGCAGTACCAGAAAACATCAACAGCGACATTATGATTGTCGCAAGATGTTTTCCCCAAATATAACCTTCATTTAACCTATATATAACCTATATTATGCACAATTCAATTCAAAAAATACTTATTCCAAATTAAACTAACCTATATTAAGCACAATTCAATTAATTAAAAATACTTATTCCAAATTAAACTATCACATCATGACGGGTGGGTCTTGACGTATGAACACTAAATAATGCTAAAAAGTACTTAAATACTTCATTCATAATGACTTTCATAAAAAAAATCAATAAATAAAGTTTCTGCTGAATTTACAAAAAAAATATTATCTTTCTTACAGAATCGAACCTGCACATATTACTTTCAAAGTCCGGCGCTCGCGCTTTACCGAGTGAGCCATGGCTGGGGTAAAACAGACTGTAAACAAGGGAGGGAATGACCAGAGAGGGAGGAAAAACGTAGAGAGGAAGGAAAAACGCAACAATGTATTTTTGTACCCTACATATTTTTATTATAATTTTTATACATTTGTAAATATTGAAACATCAAAAATATTAATATTATATGAGAACATATAGTATACATAATATAGAGCATTGTACATTATAGAGTAACTTAAACAAACTTAACTTATTCAATAAATAATATATAGGCCTTGCGGAATCATCTTACACGTGGCCTATTAGTAAAACTCAGTCAGTTCTTTTTAGTGTCGTTATATTGTTCCAAAATCGAGTAATTATCACTTTAAGGACACCATATGGCGGATGGGTCGTTTCGCCTCAAAATATATTTATGAACGAAGCCGTCAGGTATTTTATTGAAGTTTGCAATGTATTTATTGCAGATATGGAATCTTCGTTTGTCTCTTATTGGCACTCATCTATACCTCATGGCCATAAGGTGTAGTAATTTGGTAGCAGTCTATTGTATCTAATAATATATATACTACTCATCAACTATTGGATCTAATTTACTAAAATATCTTTAGTAAACAATATCCTTTACGTCTAGCTATCAACGTATGTTATTCTACCCCTAAGGAAGGGCTATGCTCATATCAAAGATCTAAGATCCATTAGTTTTCCAATGATTTCTGGATATCTACTACTTCTGCGTTCTTGAAGTGTGGATCCCAGATCTTCACCCTTTGTGGCCGTCCTCATTGCGTAATCCAGCACAATTACAAATAGTAATGGTGCTAATGTGTTACCTTGGAGTATGCCAGCCAGGATTGAGAAAACTCAGTTTCACCATCTGGTGGGAGTAGTTGTGCTTCTGTGTCACAATATAACAATCCAATGCCAGCAACAATTACTTCTGGTATTCCATAAGCTCTTAGTATTTCAAGCATTTTACCTCTATGGATGGAGTCGAATGCCTTATTGAAGTCCACAAATGTTATGACTGCGGGGAGATTCTTTGACTTAGTTCCTTCAATCAGTCTCTGTAGTGCAAGTATCTGAGCTATTGTTGATATATTTGGTCGAAATCCGTTCAGGCTCTTCAGTAGTTTCTCTATGTGAGGCCTAATCCTATATAGAATAATTTTATTGTATATTTTGGCAGCTACCACAAGCAGACAGATCCCACGATAGTTTCTTGGTATACCAAGGTCTCCTTTCTTGGGGAGAGGCTTTAGTACTGTATGTATTGTATGTACTTTTCCTGGTTGATGTTGTAGGCCAATTTAAGATCATCCTTAGCTTTCTCAACCTTGTTAATATTTTCGGTTGTTGGTTGTTCGGTTTTAACTTTGTAGGCTATCTTAAGATCTTCTCTCTTACAAGTAACCTTAGAGTTTTGCCATGGCACATACTGTTTTCGTTTGGGTTTAATAATAATAATAATATTGTACTTATATTTGTTATAGCAGGCGCCTTTAGGGGTCTTACTACCTTATCAAAGCGCCTGCTGCCTACACAGACTACGTACTACCTATCTAGTTTAGTCCCTCTTATTTTAAAATAAGTTTCTTTCAAGTTTCTTTTTGAAGCACGCAAGTGATGGTAATTCCTGTTTCATATTGTTGGGGAGGTTATTCCATAGATTTGGGCCTGCACGGCGGAAGCTAGCGGTGGCTGCATTTGTTGTTATATGTGGAACCTGAAGTGTAAGACAGCTGGATGACCTTAGCGATCTCACCTGTTCAACACGTTTGATGTTCTCACTTAGATAAATGGGTGAATCGCCGGCTAAACATTTGTAGACTATACTAGGATCGGCATGCTGCATTGCAGCTGCATTTTTAATAATGCTGTGCTGGCTTATCGACAAAATTGCACTGCCACAACTCCCTATCACCCATGACATTTGATAGATCATCTGCATCTTCAAGGCCAGTGTCCTTTAAGATGCGTCTCAAGAAAGTCATGGACTGTCCACCATGCTTATTCACTCCATGAGGCTGCCAAAGTACAAGATTATGCACTGGCTGGTCCTCACGGCGAAAGCAATGTCCTGCAAAGCGGAGGCGATTTTGTTCTAGTGTCAAGCTTGGGGGAACCAATGAGACACCTCCAATGTTATATAATGTTATATAGTGTCTGGTTGGAGATGTGTGCATTGAATTTGACACAATGAACCCGGCGTAGCATTCTTGTGAATGTCTCATCCAGAGATTTGGTGTTCTCAGCAGTTAGAGCCCAGCATGGACTCCAATAGAGGAGTACTGGAACTACTGCTGCTCTAAATAACTGGACCTTAAGTTTCCCATTAATTCTCGGTGACTTCCAAATCCTGGAAAGCCTATTCAAGGCTGCCCATGCCTTTCCCTTTACGTATTCGAAGGTCCTCACCTGACTTCCGGATCCATGATCCCAGGTAACAGAAGTCATCCACATGCTCAAGCATACCATCTTTTGAGCTTATGCTCATCCGATCAGAGACTTGCTGAGGACTTTCAAAGTTAACTGTCAAAATGTTGGTCTTTCTGGAGTTAATAAAAAGACTAACACTAGAAGCAGCATGTTCTAATGAGCTGAGGAGCCGTTGGGCTCCCTCTAGTGATTCTGAGAGTACTCCTAAGTCATCAGCAAAGTCTAGATCAGTTAGGTACTTGGCAGGATTTCCTCGACTTCTGGAGCCAGTAGGTGGAGTTATCATCACCCCATCATCATTATGATGATCTAAGGACATGCGTAGAACATAGTCAACTTGTAGACTATAAGGGTTTGTTTAAACTCTATTCGCGAACTAATCGGCAGCCAATGAAGTTGGCAAAGCATGGCAGTAGCCGATCGGTATATTCTTTCGGCATCAACAATGTCGAATCTCGCAACACACGCCCTAAGCCACAGAGAGAGGTGAGAGGTCAAACCACCTCAGAGGGACAACCCAGCTAGCGAGGCTAGCACCAGGGGATAACACCTAAAGGGAGTGGCGAAGTGACAATTAGTATATAAGCCAATAGCAGGCAGGGAAGCACGTGGGGAAAGATAGGAGGGCATCCATTGGGTACCAAAGGCCACAGTAGTGTAGAGTTGAAACCAATATGTATCAATCATATAGTTACTCTGATTACTGATTTACCAGTCAGTTGATTATCACACAGTTGCGGACTGGCATGGTTTTGACCGTCATTTATGCTATACTGATTATTGTTACTATACCTGTATACATCTGACTGTGCTATTATTTCTGAGATCATTAATACTGAGAAACAAACTCTATTATTTTCCCCAAAGGCCTTCGGCCAAAGATACTAGCCCAGCAGCCCAGCAGCCAAGTGACGCATACCCGTACAGGTACAACCTTACCCGGTCGGGATCTGAGAGTCGATCCCACCACAGGAGAAATTTATTATACAATCTCCAACTGAAATATATCTCTGGGCTGTAGGGATTTTCTCCAATTGTTGTCTTGTACCGAAACATGCCACCTCGGTTTTATCAGGATTTAACTGAAGTTGATTTGATCGCATCCACTGACCTACTTTATCCAGTACATTACTTAAACATTCTTTACTATTCTCGATGACCTCTGCATAGCTCGACCTAAAAACTTAAGTATCATCGGCGTAGTTTGAAAAAAGACAATCCTCTTTGTCTAGCGTACAGAACAGATCGACCATGTAGACATCGAAGAGTACCGGACCTAACACGCTACTTTGGGGAACACCTGTCCTTAAAATAGTTTATTTTCCCATGGTGCCATCAATCACTACTTGTTGGGAACGACCGTTTAAGTATGTTTTGAATAAATTTAGCGCATTCCCTGTGAAACCAAAATTAACTTCGAGTTTATTTAGTAGGTTTTTATGGTTAATTGTATCAAAGGCCGCTGTTAAATCCAAACAGGCACATAATGTTACTTTCTGGTTATTCATTGATTTAAGAAATTGACTATGCAAGAAGGTATTCACAGTCTTGGTTGAATGAAATGCTCTATACCCAGATTGATTCTTGTGTAACCGAAGTTGAATTATCGATTGTTGAAGAATAATTCTCTCAAACAATTTTGAGATGAAACTGAGGTTGCTCACTGGGTGGTAATTCTTAAGAACTTCAGGATTTAGCCGGGGCTTCTTTAGTAACAGCTTACACAGCGCCTTCTTTAGTATAGTGGGAAATTCTCCATTAGCAAGACAAATGTTGATATATTGTGTAAGTGGTTCAATAATATTAGGTAGGATCAGCTTAAAAAGGGGTGTTGGTATACAATCCAGCTCACATGATGCATTACACATGGTTTTCACAATCTTTATGACATCTTCCTGTTTAACTTGACGAAAAATTGAGAAAGGAGTATCATACCGCCTGGATAAGTTGCTGGCATCATAACTATTTTCAAATTGAGCGACTATATTGTTCACCTTGGTGGCAAAGAATACGGTTAATTTCGCTCAGCCAGCTCTGTAGCCTGTCCTAGCGTCTTTGGTAAGACTATTTTATTAGTCTTACCAAGTAACTTTTTAAACTGTTTCCATAAAAGACGAGAGTTAGAAGCGTTATTCTCTACAAATTCTTGATAGTAAAGGCGCGTAGAATTTTGTAGCGCTTGTACCAGTTTTAATTCAGCTAAATTCAAAGCATGCTTGTTCACATCACATCTTTTACTTTTATGGGCTCTTTCAAGGCGGCGTTTTTTCTTGCCTCACGATTTGAATATTGTCCCGATCAACATCTCTGATCGTTTCATGTTTAGGGTTGATTTTTACAGTTTTATTAATTAAAGGCACATGTTTCTCGAAAATTTCTCTCAGTTCTGTGAGCCAAGATTCGAATGTCCTTTGATTCGGTGGCATTTCGCGATGTAATTATTTTGTGGTAATATCAGCAATAAAGGCTTCTTGATCAAATCTTTTCCAAGATCTAAAGAGGTTTCTGGGGGATATGCCTCTTAGCTGATTCCTTGTGGGCTGTTATTATATTCTGGTATATTGAATCGGTGGACTGGTCTTCATCCATTGACTGAAGTGCTTCAAAGCGGTTTTGAACTTCTACTGTGTCAGCATCCTTTACAGCATTGTCAGTTCTTAGTTTCTCCCAGTCATAGTTGATTTGCTTGCTTGTCCTTGGTTCGCTGGCTCTGAAACTGTGTCTGATTTCTGCAGTCACAATTCTGTGGTCCAAACCTATTAGGTTAAACGAGCTGTATGCCTCGCAGTTGATCATGCTGTTTCTCCACTTTTTGTTTATAAGGATGTGATCCAGTTGTGGTTTGGTTCCATTAGGGTATTGAAAGGTCCATAGCTTCCTCGTACTCTTTTCGAATGTGTTGTTTGTTGGTATTAATTCACATTCTTCCATTAGGTCTAAAAGTAAGTACCCATTTCTGTTAGAACTGGTGTTATAAGTGTAACCCTTGATGTCTTCTGGGCCAATTTGCGCATTCAGGTCACCAGCAATGACTTTAACATTGTGTGTGTTTCGGAATGTCCTTTATAAGTCCAGTCAGATCTTCATAAAACTTGACTGCTTGTTCTGGCTCTGAGGCATTGGTTGGACTGTAGCAACATATAACGGTTGCCTTGGGATTCCCATCAAATGTTGCGATCATATCCCTGGAATTTATAGATTCGATGTTGTTTAGGGTCTTAAGTGCAAATGGGCTTAGTAGAATTCCTACTCCACCAATTGATGCACTGGCCAACTGATGCAATGGCCATTACTGCTGAGTTGTTACTAACGTCCATCCATTTCCAATGTCATTGTACTTCATGGCAGTGTCTTCATGACAAATCCAATGTTCTTGGATGCAGATGATGTTGATGTTATATTCTATTGCCAGAACGACAATGTCACCCTGTTTGGTATGTGCAATGTATTTCCTAACTCGACTCATTAGTTTAGTATTATATACCTGGATCATCATCGGATCTCCAGTGAAACAATTGAATGTGCTGGAGATTAACTTATAGCATGATTAATTATTTGCGTATAAACAGAAACAGTAACAATCTCTCACTTCACAATCCACATAATAGTAACTTTTTGCACGCATTGTACACCACCCCTACCTGCACGGCACTCCCTGACACTACATTACGCTATAATACTAGCCACGCCATTGTCCAAAGTATTAATGTAACTTAACTTTTAATGCTGTAATTATACTACAAAATACTGTATATCTTACTGTATGTACGTACAATGTGAGTATCGGATTACCAATTAAGCAATACAATTTAAACAATTGTCTTCTTTAGTCTAAAATTCGCCACTATTCGGTGGTCCACCCACTTTTATTGAATTTGGACCATCAGAACCGAAGTTTGAGCGTGTCTATTTTTAAACATCAATAATTTCGGTTCTACTGGGCCGTTTGATCTGAAACGTTTTTCATTGGATAGAAGATAGATTGTAGTGTGTGAAATAGGATACAACTTGGGAAAAAACGCTTGTGCACTTAGTGCAAAATGCGCAAAATGTGCAAAAAATTAATAAGTGCACATTTTTTTCTATATTTCTAACACTATTATTTCCAGTTCTATTCATCATAGAATGTTTTTTTGGATTAAAATGTAGTTTGGAGTGATTTCTCACTATATTCATATTCTTAACATATGTTTAACTTTTTATGTCAATAATGTGACTTAAAATGTCCATGAATATGGTCCAAAATCGCAAATGTCGCGATTTATTAAATTGCACTTTTTGATACTTTTAGGAACTGACACTTGATCTTACACCATCGTAGATCAGATAGGATAAACATAAGTGTGTTAAATATGAACCACCTTTAGGATCCGCTAAAGTGCACTTGTACAAATAAGTGTGCAAAAGTGAAAATTTTTTGCAAAAAGGTGAAATACATAGTTCAATAAGGTCAAATACAGTTCATAGTTCAATACATTACTTTCTGTGGTTTTTAACTGTATTCTTAACCCTATTACCACTGGGGGGGGGGGGGGGGCTAATCGGCCCCTTCCTAGTTTTTAATTGCTGTATCTATGCAACCACATTATGTACCAGCCCAATTTTTAACGAGAATTAGTCAAATTTAATGGCGCATCTTTTGCGAAAAACGGCGTTGCAATTAGATTTCAACTTTTCGATGTGGGTGCCACCTCAAAATTTGGTCCCCAACAGAAATTTTTTTGAAATTTTCGAATTCTATAAGGTCATTTGTGAGTTAGTAATTCTTTATGTTGGGGCTTTTTTTATTGATTTCGATTCGTATGGAGCACTCTACTACTCTATATAAGTATGTAAGAGAAGTGGTACGTCATTTTTGGTGCACTAAAATTAGGGCGTGGCACTTCAAATTTTCAAAATTGCAATATTCGTTAAGGAAGAAGTTATGATTTCAATGCATTTTTATGGGTTTTCTGGCCCGCTTAATCGATTGAAAGTAACATAGAAGACTAAATTCTTAGTGGTACATCATTTTTGGTGCACCAAAATTAGCGTGGCAAGTAGGCTTACTTCAAATTTTCAAAATTACGATATTCAGAAAATATCACAAGATTTTCATTTCAACAAATTTTTATAGGTTATCTGGACCGCGGAATCGATTGAAAGTACTATTGAAGCTTCAAGTGGTATGTCATTATTGGTACACCAAAATTAGGGCGTGGTACTTTTTCAAAATTTGAATAAGTGCCACCCCCTAATTTTGGTGCACCAAAATGCCGAACCACTAAGTCTTCAGGCTCCTATAGTGATGATGATGATGATCGGCTTGCACTAGGGTGCAGTGCCGGCGGCCCCAGAAACATAGCGCCCCCAGATCTTGCGGTCAGCCATACAATTTCCTAATTCATTCCTGTTCTCAAGTCCTGTGTCCTTGAGCAGGCGTTTGAGGAAAGTCATTGGCTGTCCACCACGTCTATTCTCCTATGTCTACCACGTCTAGGTTCCTATAGTACTTTCAATTGATTCAGCGGTCCAGAAAACCTATAAATGTGCGTTGAAATCTCAACTTTGGTTTATTTTCCGAATCTCGTATTTTTCAATATTTGAAGTGCCACACCCTAATTTTGGTGCTCCAAAAAGTACGATCCACTAAGTCTTCAGGTTTCGTAATATTTTCAATCGATTCCGCGGTCCAGAAAACCTATAAAAACGTGTTGAAATCAAAAGATGGGGGCTTTTCCGAATATCATATTTTTCAAAATTTGAAGTGCCACGCCCACTGCTTAGGTGCATGAAAAATAGCATCCAGTTCAATTTTCGGAAATGGAATATAATCACATTCGATTCAGCATAGTGAAAAACCTACTAATGCTAGCCAACAATGCCACACTATCAGTTTTTAGAATATCAAAAAAAATGTATATTTTGTCCTAGGACTACTTCTATTTTTCATGAAAATTATTATACCCACCTTATGAAATTTTCATTTTTTGGATTTGAAAATGTTCTTCGATAATTTTTTCACCTACAGCCCAAATTTCGTAGAATTTTATTGGATGATTACAAAAATACAGTGGGGGGTCGAACCGTCCCCCGGCCAGTGCTGCTAATGGTCTAAACACCCCAGTGGTAAAAGGGTTAACATCTTTGTAACATGAAAATTACTCACGAAAAGGTTCAACAGACATCAAATATGGCAAAAAAACCAGGTGTGACATTAAATGCACTTTAAACAATAAATAAAGATCAAATAACAAATGGACCACACAATGAAAAACCCACACAATTTTGAACTTATTATTTTGCTTCAAATTAATTCAAAAGTGGATATTTGGTGTAAGTGGGAAGTTAGATGAACTGCATTTACGTGACAGTGTGCATTCGGGGGAAGTTTGGTGAACTGCATTCATGCAGTGAATCCAAACTTCCCCCTTTCAGATATCATATACTTAAGACACGCTAGGGTGTCGGGGAAATATTTGATACTGCCACACTTTGCTTCCAATTATCCTATCCTGTATTATTATTATTCTAGTGTGATAGAGATAAAAATCAGTAATTTAGAAAACAAAATTCTAACTAAAGACGGGTGAATGACCATGCTGCCATGACCATGGAAATAATTTGAAATATAATTATAAATCAATTATTTAGGGAGTTATTAAAACAATTATTCTATATTATAATAATCTTAAATCATAAATTAAAAAGATGTGCACCAAAAATAACATAATTAATTCAAATTCAAATTTAAAACAATTATTCCGTTACATACTGTACATTAAATAACGTCGTATGTTCTTCTTCCTCTCATAATAAAATATAAATGAAAAATCTCTGATTGCTGTAACAATTCACAACCAAAATGTTTCAGTGAGATAAGTGTATCACACGCCGGCTCAAACAGCCGCAAACGCATAGCCAACAAATTTAACAAAAGATATACATGGCTAGGTTCATGACGAGTGAAAATTGATCGCGCGTAATATAAACTAAATTGTAAGTCCGGCTATCCTCCACATCCTTTCCTAATGGAAATGTTGTTGTTAATTTGAATGCTAATTTTTTTTTTTTGAGGGGGGGGGGGGGGCTATCTCTCGTTTAATTAAACGTAAACGGTAAACCTTAAATGAAATTAAAAAATTCCTTCTTAATCCTTGCATGTAATCAATAATTAATTAAAAGTTTAGTTGTTTTGCTGGGTTAACTTAGCAGCCTATCGAAGACCCAGTAAATGATTTCCCATCTCCTCAACCAGGGGAACTACTAGCTAGTTTAAACTATAGGCCTATGTAAGATATTTATAACAGCCAATATAAAGCCGATAATTGATGTTAACGACATACTGACTAACAGGGGGTTGGTATGTATATATTAAATTTAATAAAAGGAAGAACAGGAGTCGTACACCCCCAATAAAAAATATAGAACATAGGACATTTAGCCCAAAATATACTTCTCGACCCCTTGGGCCATCGAAGAACAACAAACACACAAACAATATAAATACATGCTAAACATACATGTGTCGCAACCCTAACCCTAAGCCTACCCGCCATACACTAAATGATACCGTTAATAAACTGCACAATAGCTAAGCCTATATTCTATAAGAGAATATATGACAATTTTGTCGCCGTGAAAGGGGTATGACTGAGGTAAAAATAACTAATTTGTGAAAAATATGGTTGCGTTTCGGTGTCTTGGACCAGTACGCGCTAATCCTCGACACCTCGTCAGCTGGACAGGGAATTAGCCAAGCCTATCTATAATGCACCAATGACCTAAATTAATCGCACCATCAACTCTGTTACCACCTAGCACAAACAGAAGTCAGACCACAGAACACAGGAACCCTATAGACCTATGGTAAGTAAATATGTTACCAATGCAGCAATGGAAAACTGGTAGAGTGCTAGGGCACACACACAGTACAAAATTTATATAAATTTTATGATTTGCAGTAATGTCGGAATTGTGCTCCACTTTCATAAGATGATAATTGATGTTAACGACATACTGACTAACAGGGGGTTGGTATGTATATATTAAATTAAATTAATGACCCTAGGGGTCGAGAAGTATATTTTGGGCTAAATGTCCTAATTCTATATTTTTTATTGGGGGTGTAAGACTCCTGTTCTTCCTTTAATTTATTTTAAAATATAAAGCCGGGCATTCCTACCATCCACCTAACCAAGCTACCCCCTTCCTCACCTCCACGCTATAAGCGACCTTAATTAATTTTTTTTATTTTTTTTATTTAATGAACTATTTACACACAATATAATCAAATTGATACATACTTTCATATAATTGAGTAAGTTCCTGGTACATAAATGATTATAAATATGAAAACAATAAAATAGGACATGGGGTCTTGTCGTGGTTGTGGTTGTCTAACATCATATAAATAAATGATTATATAATGTAGACGGAGGCTTGTCGGGTAGGCCCATTACACAAACCCCGGTGTACATTTGTAAATAAGTAGGTATACCATTGTAAGTAAGTAGGTAGGGCCTAACACTAAATAAGCGCTACTGTAAATACGTAGGTAGCACTGTAAATATGTTAACAACTCATGAAAAACAACTATTGGTAATACAGTAGGTAAATAAATCATGCAGGATGCAGTCTAAAGGGAAACATTTCAGTATACAGTATAACACGTTCGTGGGGTCTTCGCGCAGCACGAAGTGAGCAAAGTCTTTAGCATATGGGTACCATTAACGAGTTGTCTGCCGTTAGTCAGAAGTCTTCAACACAATACTCGTCCTCCTCTTGTGCCTCGTTGCGTTCGTTCGTTTTTGACGAAACTTCAGATTCTTTCTAAACTTTCGACGGACTACATACATACCAAGTTTCGTTTAATTTCATCAAGTAATATCCGAGTTATTAGCGATCAAAAATTTACGACGACAGGCGACGATGAAGACGACGACAGACAACTCGTCAATGGCACCCATATGCTAAGGCTTCGCCTTAATGACCTTCCACCTTAATGATTAAGGTGCAAAATTATAGAGTTTTATCGATAAATTAATTACAGTTGGATATTTCTTAGTTTGATTAGGCTTCAATAGGACGCATATCTGCCAGATATGAATGTAATTTATATTTGAAGATTCTAATAGATTGTGCCTGCCGCACAGTTTCGGGGACTCCATTCCAGACTTCCGGGGCCCTGACTTTGATGGATTGTTTGGCAATCTGTAATCTTGTACGGGGTACAGTACATTGTCCGTTAGTAGCATTTTTTGTAAGGTGATTGTGCGTGGTATATGTGAGTGTAAGTAGTGTTGGTAGGATGTTTGGTGGTAGTAATTTATGTAAGTAGTTATAGCAAAGTGTCGCGACTTGTTTTTTGAAGATTGAAGTAGAAGTGAGTGGTCGGAAGTCTATGTTTCCTCTAGACTGCACAGTTTTTATGGCCCTGTTTTGTAAATTCTGGAGTGATTTTATTGTGGTTGTAGGGTTTTCCATGGTTTTTCTGCTTTTCCTTCTCCGCCTGTAGTGATTTCTGTGTTGGTTTGTGGAAGTATTCGATTCTGACTTGTATGTTGTTGCTGCCCAGACAGCATTGCAGTACTGTAAATATGGGTCGATCATCGTATGGTAGAGTAGTTTTAGTGCATGTGGTGAAATAAAGTTTTTTATTTGGTTAATTATCCCTAAGTTACTTTTTGGTGTTGTTTACTTTTGTTTTTGTGTGGTTATATGTTCACGGTGGTGTTTCCAGGTAAGATGTTCATCTATGTAAAATCCAAGAAGTTTTATCGATTGTTTTCTTTTAAATTCAACATTGTTAATAATTACTTTTCCTTCACTGTTGATTTTGGGTGATCTAATGTGGGTGTAGAATATGATACAGTTCGTTTTCCCAGTGTCAAGAGAGAGTCGATTTAATTGAAACCACTTAGCTAATTTGGTTAGTTCAGTGTTAATATCTGTGATTAATTGATTTATGTCTTTGCCAGCTTTAAATAGATATTTATATATTTAGTATCGTCGGCAAATAAGATAAGTTTTGATGAAGTAGAGAAGTTAGTAATGTCATTACAGTATATGATAAATAGGAGGGGACTCAACAACGAACTTTGTGGCAAGCCTATTATAATTGGAATTTCTAATTGTAATTTCGATTTTCCAGAGCCTACTGTAACGTACTGCAATCGGTTAGAAGGATAATTATTTAGCCAAAGTAGTACAGTATCTGTGATCCCGTAGCGTTCTAGTTTTTGTAGTAGTATTTTGTGATTAACTATGTCGAACGCCTTGGATAGATCTAATTACACACCAATCATGTATTCCCCATTGTCCAAAGCGTTTGTTATATGCTCCAGTAATGTAAGAAATGCGTGTTGGGTTGAGTGTTTGATTCTGAAACCAAACTGTGCTGTATTGAGTAACGCATGTTTCATAAGGTAATCTGTGAGCTCAATGTGAACAATCTTTTCGAGAATTTTAGGAAAGTACGCTTATATGGGTCTATAATTTATTGGGAATGTTGGATTTTCTGACTTAAAGACTTGTGTGATTCGGGATACTTTCTTTTTGACCAGTTTTTAGTGGGATAAGGGTTCCGCTATAAGTGACATAGTTGGGTGAACTGCGGCTGCTGTGATATCATCGTAACCGGGGCTTGTCCGTTTATTGAGACCATTTGCTATGTTCATTATGTCCTCAGGAGTTACAGTATTAAACGTTTTTAATTTGTCAGTTGGTGGGGTGGGTAAGTAGTCTAACTAAGGGTGAGCCCTCGGTTTTTGGTGGTATGAGTTTGTCTAGTTTTGTTCCTACAGTTTGATAGTGTGTACTAAAGCAATTTGCGATATCTGTGGGCTCACTGTAAGTCCGATTTCCATCAGTTAGTAGTGTATGAGAAGAGGATTTAGGTTGTCTTTGGAGTAGGTTGCTTATGTGCCGCCAAATAGATTGTATATTTTTGGTTTTTAAAAGTCTACGGCCTCACTGTAGTAGTCCTTTTTAGCTGTTCGGAGTAGGGCGTCCAGTGCATTCCTATACCTTTTGAATATTTTTAGTTTCTCCTCTGTAGGGTGCCGTATATAGTTTCCAAACAATCTTTCTCGTTTTCTGATTGCTCTATGCAGGCTATCTGTTAGCCATGGTTTAGTACTATTCCGTACTTTAATGCATTCTAATGGAAAGTGAGTGTTGTAGTGTTTCTGATATAGGTCTAGAAATGTATTATATGCATTGTCAGCAGTCGTGTTGGAGTAAGATGCAATCCAATCAGCAGTAATGAGACTGGTTCTAAAGGCTTGTTGTTATGCCTTGTTATTGAGTTCTCGTCGGAGTATAAATTTTGGTTTAGTGTTTTAATTAGAAACTATATCAGTTAATAGGAATATTGGTAGGTGGTCGGAGATGGAGGCCATTAGTATACCAGATTTCATATTAGTTGTATCTGAATTTGTTAAGATATTATCAATTAAGGGGGGGGGGGGGGGGGGGGGTTATACCCCCCTTCATGTAAAATTTTCAAATTATTATTTCTTTATTTCACCTAGAGCAGAATTTAATGAGGATTACAAATCTGAAAACAGCTTAGTGAGACCTATTTCAGTTCTCGAGTTATCACTGTTTTTCCGTATGACGGTCTGTCCGTCAAATTGTAAGAAAGACAGAAGACCGACTGACAGACAGATATACTAGATTCCACCAAAAATTAAAACTGACATCGGAAATGAAATCAGCGACCCCGAAAACCTCCGTAATGAATATTTTAGCTCGTTGGTATACAACCTTCGTGCCAGAAATAATTAACCAACCAGGAAAACAGACAGCCAATTTTGGCGGGACGGTTTAAACGGAATGACATTTTTCACTTTCAAATTACTACTCCTCCGTCATTTTTCAACCAATTTTCTTCGTTTATGGCTCATTCGAACGAGCTTTGGAAGCTCTTTAAAAGTTATCTTATGGAATTTTGATAAGTATTACCATTTTTAATTTACCATTCTAATTAGCCATTTTTAATTAAAATATATGATAATTAATTAATTAAATTTATTAATTAAAATAAAATTGGCTAATTAAAAATTCTATAAGATAACTTTTGTAGAGTCGATCACGTTGAGTCCAAAAAAGTTTTTTTCAAGAAATTTGGACCAAAATTGAGGGACTAGTAGCAATTTTAGTGAAATCTTTAATTCCGCCACCAGCCGCTAGGGGGAGGCTACAAATTTTACTATAAAGGCTATTTGGCCTTCCATACAGTGGTTGACCATGACAAAATAGCAATATTATCATTTAACTCTAATCGACAGCCATTTTAAAAAAAGGTTCATGGGGGGGGGGGGTATACCCCCCCTTAATGTCGCTGAGTGATCTGTAATGCGAGTAGGTTTGGATATTGTATGTGAGTAGTTTAAAGAAGTAATAAAGTTGAAAAAATCGGCACTGTATTGGCTGGAATTTGTTTTCAGTAGATTAATGTTATAATCTCCTAACAAGAAACATGGTTGCATGGAAACATGGTTTCGGACCAATTGAAACCAAATATGCTCGCTCCATCGTAAAACGATGGGAGCGTGTTGCAGATTTGCAGATGCCCTGTTACTAGCCATAAGAGGATTCATGGCAAGACGGGGTCAGGTAAAGGCATTCTATTCAGATAAGGGTACCTGTTAAAGAAATCTCAAAGGGGATTCTTCCTTTTGATATGTTTGTATTTTCGAATAAAGCAAATGGTTATAATCAAACTATAACATACCAAGCTAATCACTCTAAACACAAGCCGAAACCGAAATAACCAAAACAATAAATCCGATTTGGCTTCCCAGGCTACTAATACGAGTGTCGGTGACTTAACACTCCAATTGTTCACTTCTCACAGAGAAAGAAAGCAGTTCGTCAGGTGGTCAAATGTTGAATGTGAGAATATTTAATGTTACAAATGAGGGGGAAATCATTTACCTAAAACCCAGGGCACTTGGTGCTGACTGTAAACAGCTGTTCTACTGCTTCGCTACACTTGTGACTACTGCAAAATTTGTAAACCCGCTATTCTCGGATAACCACCTAGCATAAATTAGTCCAAAATATTTCCTAAGCGTAAATAACTAAACTATTCTCCGCTATGCAGCGTACAAATATTGCAGCAATCAGATCAGTATACGAATGGTTCGACAACATTTGTGTCTACTGTTGACGGTGACACAGAACCATTTGAAGTGTTATGGGGCGTCCTCCAGGGAGACACACTTGCACCATTCTTGTTCATAATTGTTGTTGACTATGTTCTACGCATGTCCTTAGATCATCATAATGATGATGGGGTGATGATAACTCCACCTACTGGCTCTAGAAGTCGAGGAAATCCTGCCAAGTACCTAACTGATCTAGACTTTGCTGATGACTTAGGAGTACTCTCAGAATCACTAGAGGGAGCCCAATGGCTCCTCAGCTCATTAGAACATGCTGCTTCTAGTGTTGGTCTTTTTATTAACTCCAGAAAGACCAAAATTTTGACAGTTAACTTTGAAAGTCCTCAGCAAGTCTCTGATCGGATGAGCATAAGCTCAAAAGATGGTATGCTTGAACATGTGGATGACTTCTGTTACCTGGGATCATGGATCCGGAAGGCAGGTGAGGACCTTCGAATACGTAAGGGAAAGGCATAGGCAGCCTTGAATAGGCTTTCCAGGATTTGGAAGTCACCGAGAATTAATCGGAAACTTAATGTCCGGTTATTTAGAGCAGCAGTAGTTCCAGTACTCCTCTATGGGAGTCCATGCTGGGCTCTAACTGCTGAGGACACCAAATCTCTGGATGGCACATTCACAAGAATGCTACGCCGGGTTCATTGTGTCAAGTACAATGCACACATCTCCAACCAGACACTATATAACATTGGAGGTGTCTCATTGGTGCCCCCAAGCTTGACACTAGAACAAAATCGCCTCCACTTTGCAGGACATTGCTTTCACCGTGAGGACCACCAGCCAGTGCATAATCTTGTACTTTGGAAGCCTCATGGAGTGAATAAGCATGGTGGACAGCCCATGACTTTCTTGAGACGCATCTTAAAGGACACTTGTCTTGAAGATGCAGATGATCTAGCAAATGTCATGGGTGATAGGGAGTTGTGGTGGTGCAATTTTGTCGATAAGCCGGCAAAGCATTCGTAAAAATGCAGCTGCAATGCAGCATGCCGATCCTAGTAGTATGCAGCGTACGAAATCCTTATTTTGTTCTAAATACTAGCATAAACTACATTTACTCAAAACGTACGGAGTTGCAAACTAATTAACTAGGTATTCCAGAATTGTAACGCTAACTAGTTACGCTACTGGGTTACACTAGAGTCAGCCTAAATACCATATTATTTGACCTAACCGCAATTTAAGCAAGCATAGATTCAGAAACAGAAAATTTTATTTATTTTATATTATACATTATATTATATTATATTTTTTCACTAAAATCGCTCAAACTTCGGTTCTGATGGTCCAAATTCCATAAAAGTGGGTGGCGAATTTTAGACTAAAGAAGACAATTGTTTAAATTGTATTGTTTAATTGGTAATCCGATACTCACATTGTACACAGTATATTGTAGTATAATTACAGCATTAAAAGTTAAGTTACAATAATACTTTGGACAATGGCGTGGCTAGTATTATATCCCAATGTATTGCCAGGGAGTGCCGTGCAGGTAGGGGTGGTGTACAATGCGTGCAAAAAGTTACTATTATGTGAATTGTGAGGTGAATGATTGTTACTGTTGCTGTTTATACGCAAATAATTAATTATGCTATAAGTTAATCTCCGGCGCATTCAATTGTTTCACTGGAGTTCCGATGATGATCCAGGTATATAATACTAAACTAATGAGTCGAGTTAGGAAATACATTGCACATACCAAACAGGATGACATGGTCGTTCTGGCAATGGAATATAACATCAACATCATCTGCATCCATGGACATCGGATTTGTCATGAAGACACTGCCATGAAGTACAATGACATTGGAAATGGATGGACGTTAGTAACAAGCTCAGCAGTAAGAAACTCGGCCAATGCATCAATTGGAGGAGTAGGAATTCTGCTAAGCCCATTTGCTCTTAAGACCCTAAACAACATCGAATCTATAAATTCCAGGTTATGATCGCCCCATTTGATGGGAATTCCAAGGCAACATATATATGTGTACCTGATGTATGTAATATGTTGCTACAGTCCAACCAGTCCAAGTTTTGTTGACTTTGCGGTTAATTACTTGGTTTATAGATTGCCATATTTGTTTCACTGTTCGAGTTTTACTGTCCATGGCTTTATTAAAATAATTAATTTTAGACCTTCGAATAATTGTCTTCAGTGCATCGCGATATTTCACAAATTTTTCTTAGGCTTTATCATTTTTATGGATGAGGTAATCGTGGTAAAATCTGTCTTTTTTCTTGATACATTTTAATATATTATGCGATATCCATGGTGTTTTGGGATTTGCTAATTTTATTCGTTTGATTGGAAAGCACTCATTATTTATTTTTGAGTAAATTGCTACAAATTTATTGTACATATCATTTGCATTGTCATGGTCACTATCTAGCAGCAACATGGTGTTCCAGTCAAAGCTAGAGAGTTTCTCCTTAAATATTGTACTATTTTTTTCAGAATATTGCCTCTGTAATACAAATTTTTGCTAATACTAAGTTTGCTGTTAAATTTACTAAGGAGAAATATGGGTAGGTGATCTGTTAAATTACATATAAAAATACCAGAGTCGAGAGAAGTAGGAAGCGTGTTTACAAATATGTCATCAATTAAGGTAGCAGTTGTGATACGGGTCGGGTCGATTTAGAAATGGTTGGATGAAAACAATGAGAAGTCATTAAATTAAAAAAGTCACGTGTTGGTGCATGCTGTTCTACCTTTAAGTAAGTCCATATTATAATCCCCCATAAGGTAACAAATTTTGCCCTCGTCTGTAATTTTTTGTAATATGATGAAAAGTGACGTGATGCTGTCCTGAATGCAATGATCAGGGGGTCGATAAATGACACCAATAAAGATATTTTTACTTTTCTCTTGCGGAATTTCTATAAATGTAATTACAATCCATTTCCATTACTCGGAAGCTTGGAAAGGTCATCACGTGGTATATCTGATATTGTGTCTTAAATGTAAAGACCAACTCCCCCACCCAGCTTTGATTCCCGAATTTTTTGAAAAAATTATAACCTTCCAAATTACAATTGCCGATTATGTGGCTATAAGCATTTAGCCATGTCTCACTAATTCATATAGCATCAAATTTTATTGATATTTGTTGTTTTATAATATACGCAGTTATGTTCTCAAAGTTGCCTGTTAGGCTCCTTGAATTTACATGAAGTAAAGTTCCCAAAGTTGCCTGTTAGGCTCCTTGAATTTACGTGAAGTAAAGACAAATCATATAAATTTTCGTTATTTAATTTTTCATTAAATCATCTGAAAAGTGGTATGTGCAATTTTTGATGTTAGAAAAATCAGAATATAAATACACATCAGGGTTGAATTATGTGTCGAAATCGTTAATACCAATGGCTTTTAAATTATAAGGTTCAAAAAAGTAGAGTTTAAAGCAGAAATATCTATGGTGTCCGGAAATCGGTAGTTAATTATAGTAAAAATAAATTCATCGTCATCTACAAACATCATAAACGGTAGTATAATAACGAGCATCGTAAACGGCATATTTTGGAAATAACGATAATCACCGCGTTGTAGAGAAGGTCGAATACACTTTGAATGTACTCAGCACTCACATATTTCACAAAATATAGCAGATTGGTTTGTTTTAATGGTAGTGTGACAAATAGGATTACGATTAATAGATAATTTGGGTACTTTGATACTTGGGACAGCCATAAATTACCTGACTATATAATTATGAATTTAAAACTTTCACTATTAATACCATACGGGTATTAAACTACACTTATTCCCTGTAAGTGGTTGAGGTAGACACTGTTATGGTGCTACTCACTCTGAGCGTTATTATCCGCTTTAGTTGTCTTCTTCTTCGATTTAGATGCTGCAGTCGACTTACGGTTAGGGTCAGACTTTGTTTCCATCCATGCAGTAGACTGCGTCTTAGGAGCCGACTTCGATTTAGAACCCGACGATGACTTAGTCTCAGATTTAGCCGACACCACAGACTTGTTGATTTACCAACAGTGGGAGGTGACATGGTGGAACTTGGGGTCCAGTGATCAATATCTTTCCTCGAGCTGATGGTAAGAATTGATCCCGAGGAAGTTGATACCAGGATTCGGCCGTCGACTGAGCACGCATACCACCCTTCGCCTTGGCTTCCTTCAGTAGCGCAGCACGACGTTTGGTGAGGCTTTCCGAAATAAAAACCTTTACCCTTTGACCTTTGCTTTGGCATGATAGTTAGTGTATTTAATGATTGGCAGTTTCTGTTCTGAATCTCTATTTATTATATTGTTCCAGTTATTATGTTTTATTGAATTCAACATCCATTTTATATGGAAAAGCGAGTATCTCCTTTGCTATCGCATCCATATCATCCTGGTTATCTTATTTCGTCTAATGTTTAATTAAGTCCGCGTGTTTATCGAGAACCACTCTTAATCTTTTTCCAGATACTTTACGAACCACTGCTGGGCACCAATTATCTTGAAAAAGAACATGAATTTGTTCACATTTCGCTTATTTATATCATTTAATAGATTCTTCATCTTGAACTTCAGTCACGATTCATTTAGACTACTGAGATGTTTAAACAATGGTACCGGCATTTCAAAATCATCATCATCACTAGTGAAAATCATTGTAGAATTGCTGTCACAAACCTAATCTGATGGTGGTAATGGTGCCAGGACTCGGTCTGGAACAGTTAGTGACGTTAGGTCAGGGTTTTGAAGTGTTGATGGCGTCAGTACTGGGTCTGGAGCCAGTAATGGCATTAAGACTGGGTCTAGAGCCATTATTGTTTGCAGGACTGGGTTTAAAGCCATTAGTGGCGTCAGTACTGGGTCTTGAGCCAGTAGTGGTGCTAAGACTGGGTCTGGCGCCATTATTGTTGGCAGGACTTGGTCTGGAGCCATTATTGTTGGCAGGACTGGGTTTGGAGCCATTATTGTTGCCAGGACTGGCTGGGTCTGGTGCTGTTAGTGGCATCATGACTGGGTCTGCAGCTGGTAATGGCTCCAGGACTGGGTCTGATGCTGCTAGTGGCATCATGACTGGGTTTAGAGCTGTTAGTGGTGTCAGTATTGGGTGGTTGGCAGGACTGGGACTGATGCTGTTAGTGGCTTCAGAACTGCGTTTAGAGCTGTTCGTGGCGTCAGTACTGGGTCTCAAGCCAGTAGTGGTGCTAAGCCGGGGTCTGGAGCCATTATTGTTGGCAGGACTAGGTCTGGAGCCTCTATTGTTGGCAGGACTGGGTTTGGAGCCATTATTGTTGCCAGGACTGGGTCTGGTGCTGTTAGTGGCATCATGAATGGGTCTGCAGCTGGTAATGGCTCCAGGACTGGGTCTGGTGCTGTTAGTGGCATCATGACTGGGTCTGCAGCTGGTAATTGCTCCAGGACTGGGTTTGGTGCTGTTAGTGGCATCATGACTGGGTCTGGAACTGGTAATCGCTCCAGGAATGGGGGTATGGAAGCATTCGTTTCGCCATTTTGAAATCCATCATCGAAATATCTTCAGCTAGTGGCGAATCAGTGCCACTATTCATATCTGCATCACCCTGGATCGCCTCTGGATCATCACTTTTGTTGTTGTTGTACCTCAATGATAGTTTACGAGCATGATCATTAATCACGAGCATCATCATTATTGTTAGACACACTCGACGAGAGCAAATCTTTATCGAAACCCCAGAAAGTGTGGTGGCTTTGTAAAGGGTATGGGCTTCAGACAGGTACTAATGATGGTATGATTGCATTTTTTGACAATGCCAATTGCACTAGTTTTTGCCGCGGTTTAATGCCATGGATAGGACATGTATAATAATAATAGTAAAAATTTATGAAGTGTCATTCAACAAACATTCAGATATAGGGCACTTTAAATACATGGTATCAATAAAAATACTTAAGATTCAATAGGTACTACCAGGGACAGGATACTTATTTCTGTATTATCGTGGTATTTTTTTGAGTAGTGTCTACATCATTGTCCAGAATAGGGTGTTTCCCTTCACTTCTATGGGGCTTTCTATTATTCCTACCTGTCCCAAATACGTTGTGTAATGATTTCCAACCTGTCCAATATAGGGGCATCCAATGAAATCATCATATGAGCCAACTCCTCGTCATCGAACCAATACCAACATTCCTAAAGTTAGGCATCTCCCTTATTGGCTATATAATGTAAAGGTTAATGGAAAATTCCACTGATATATAATCCAAGTGTCAGCTACAAATCCGGGGCTCATTATAACAACCTATACTGGACAGAGCAACGTATTTGGGACAAGAGCTGGTTGAGGTATATGTACAGTGGAAATTCCCATTCTAAATAAGGGCATTTGGAATACATGTTCCCTAGTTATGGTTAAAGATATACTGTGGGTGCCTTGCAAATGGCCTGTAAGACTGTGATGCATTATAGGCTATAGTGTCACCATAGTCACGTTATTTCATTTCATGTTGTGCAATTTGTTCATATTGTGCAATTTATTCATGTTGTGCAAATTTATTCATTGTGCAATTTATTCATGTGGTGCAATTTATTCACATATAATAAATCGAAATACATTCGTATAATAATAATTAAATGACAATCAAATTAGTGATATCGCAACCTCCTCCCCCAGACTCAACTTCATCCCAAATAGTCCTTAATAAGTCTTAAATTTGACTCAAATAGGTTGTTTGTGTCCCATATAGGGTGTTTGTGTCCCGTATAGGGTGTGAAGTGCTTATAATGATTTCGAATAGTTTCGAAATGTAATGGAATACCCAAAAGAATATAGAATTCACCATCATAGCTTTAATTTAAATTTGTCCCAAATAGGTTGTTTATGTCCCATATAGCGTGTTTGTGTCCCATATAGGGTGTTTGTGTCCCAAATTATGTGTGACTTTCTCAAAATGAATTTACATAGTTTATAAATATAATGGAAATACTCAAAAGAAAATAGAATCCACTATCATAGCTTTAATTTAAATTTGTCCCAAATAGGTTGTTTGTGTCCCATATAGGGTGTTTATGTCCGGTATAGGGTGTGAAGTGCTTATAATGATTCCAAATAGTTTCGAAATGTAATGGAATACTTAAAAGAAAATATAATTCACTATCATAGCTTTCATTTAAATTTGTCCCAAATAGGTTATTTGTGTCCCATATAGGGTGTTTGTGTCCCAAATTGCGTGTGACTTTTCTCAAAATGATTTTACATAGTTTATAAATATAATGGAATACTCAAAAGAAAATAGAATTCACTATCATAGCTTTAATTTCAATTTGTCCCAAATAGGTTATTTTTCTCCCATATAGGGTGTTTGTGTCCCAAATAGCGTGTTACTTTCAAAAAATGATTTTAATTAGTTTCTAAATCTCATGGAATACTCAAAAGAATATAGAATTCAATACCATAGCTTTAATTTCAATTTGTCCCAAATAGGTTGTTTTTGTCCCATATAGGGTGTTTGTGTCCCGTAAAGGGTGAGAAGTGCTTATAATAGATTTCAAATAGTTTCGAAATGTAGTGGAATACTCAAAAGAATATAGAATCCACTATCATAGCTTTAATTTAAATTTGTCCCAAATAGGTTGTTTGTGTCCCATATAGGGTGTTTGTGTCCGGTATAGGGTGTGAAGTGCTTATAATGATTCCAAATAGTTTCGAAATGTAATGGAAAACTCAAAAGAAAATAGAATTCAATATCATAGCTTTCATTTAAATTTGTCCCAAATTGGTTGTTTGTGTCCCATATAGGGTGTTTGTGTCCCAAATAGCGTGTTACTTTCTCAAAATGATTTTAATTAGTTTCTAAATCTCATGGAATTCTCAAAAGAAAATATAATTCAGTATCATAGCTTTAATTTAAATTTGTCCCAAATAGGTTGTTTTTGTCCCATATAGGGTGTTTGCGTGCCAAATAGCGTATGACTTTCTCAAAATTATTTTACATAGTTTATAAATATAATGGAAATACTGAAAAGAAAATAGAATCCACTATCATAGCTTTAATTTAAATTTGTCCCAAATAGGTTGTTTGTTTCCCATATAGGGTGTTTGTGTCCGGTATAGGGTGTGAAGTGCTTATAATGATTCCAAATAGTTTCGAAATGTAATGGAATACTCAAAAGAAAATAGAATTCACTACCATAGCTTTAATTTCAATTTGTCCCAAATAGGTTGTTTTTGTCCCATATAGGGTGTTTGTGTCCCGTAAAGGGTGTGAAGTGCTTATAATAGATTTCAAATAGTTTCGAAATGTAATGGAATACTCAAAAGAATATAGAATTCACTATCATAGCTTTAATTTAAATTTGTCCCAAATAGGTTGTTTATGTCCCATATAGGGTGTTTGTGTCCCATATAGGGTGTTTGTGTCCCAAATAGCGTGTGACTTTCTCAAAATGATTTTACATAGTTTATAAATATAATGGAATACTCAAAAGAAAATATAATTCAGTATCATAGCTTTAATTTAAATTTATCCCAAATAGGTTGTTTATGTCCCATATAGGGTGTTTGTGTCCCATATAGGGTGTTTGTGTCCCAAATAGCGTATGACTTTCTCAAAATGATTTTACATAGTTTATAAATATAATGGAATAATAAAAAAAATATTTTTTCTTTATAAACTATGTAAAATCATTTTGAGAAAGTCACACGCCATTTGGGACACAAACACCCTATATGGGACATAAACAAGCTATTTGTGACAAATTTAAATTAAAGCTATGATAGTGAATTATATTTTCTTTTGAGTATTCCATTACATTTAGAAACTATTTAAAATCATTATAAGAAATGTACACCCTATTCAGCAACAATGTGTTTGGCAAGCTGTATTCCCCTATTCAGGACAGAAACACCCTATACAGGACACAAACAACCTATTTGGGGCAAATTTAAATTAAAGAAAAAATGATAGTGAATTATATTTTCTTTTAAGTATTCCATTATTGATGAATTATTTCACTATGGGATAGCATTTGTAGTATAACGTAAAAACTTTCGAAAATCCGACGCATTTTGATTAAGTTACAGTAATGTAATATGCCTACTCATATCAGTACACATAAAACCCCTAGTTTATCTCGTGGCGTAGTGGTCAGATGGTTAAGGCGTTGGTTGCATTACATAGTCGGGAAATTTGCATTTTGGGGCAATTTATTTTCATTTCATACAATTTAACAAACCAATGAGGTGCGTACAACACATGGAACGATGAGTTGGGCCAATCATAGGGCATGGAATATCTTATTGCTCCAATGTGTTGCCATGGAATACTCTAGAAAGTTCTAGTAGATTCTATGTCCCAGATTTAGTATATAAAGGGCTGGTTTGCCTTCGGTTATCACTCTCTCTATCATTAGTTAACTTCTAGTTCACTACACACTTACTTGAAAATACTATTTATTATGTTTCTTGTTGAAACCTTGCAATTCTGTTTGATAAAGCTTTGTAAACTGTAAATATACTATAAACTTCTGAACATGTTTTTCTGCATTTGTCCAACTTTGGGACAGCAAAGCATCAGGAAGATGGCCGCCTAGACCGTTAGGCCGTCAGCAATGCAGGGAAAGGATGTCCACAACACGCTAGCGCCCACATTAGCTTAGACCGCGCACCCCTTCGCCCTTCGAAATACTCCACTTGCCATGCAGCGCCCGCGTTATGAGGAAGGTAAGACTTTGTTTGACGCCCTTGCCCGACGTAAGACCTATAGATCAGGGTAAGCGTGACGCCATCCTGGGACGCCGCAAATTTAGGATCAAATAACAATATTTTGGCCGAACCCCACCTTGTCAGTAGTACGAACCCCTGGGTTACCTGTATACCTCACAGGTGCGAATTATTGCCGTTCGTCAGTACGCGAGTACACATTAGGTACGGACAGCATATGTTCCATAATTTAGTGATTTGTAGTACTGACCGTTTGGTACCGGTTCGCTTTGTAGAGCATACATTAGTACCCTACCCCCGCCTGAAGTTAGTTATTTGATCAGGCAAGGAGCATTTCTGCTACCGGCACACCGCTTGGCCTAGGGAGGTTTTATTAATATCCTACCGCGCCTTGCCACGTACTGATAGGTATTGCTGCTAACTACCGCAGCAACAGAGTTCTAGAATCAAATTTGTATACCAGATCAGCTAACGTACGGTAGCAATTAATCCCTATTTCTTGTCTTACAACCAGAATCTGGTATATGTGCCGATCACGGGTGTAGTTACTAACACCGTGGTTGCCCAGTTGAGTTGTGGATAGGAAGGAGAGAGCTTTGACGTCATTTGTAAGTATAAAGTTCTACAAAACGCGACTAGCTTATTTTAGTAGCTAGCGCACAGTATTATTTCGGTCAGAGAATTACTAAAACCTAGTAAAATGATATACACCAAAATTGTTTTATTGTAACACACCCACACACACACGCCCTAAAACATATTTACCCTTAGAGTTCCTACTAGATAGCGCAATTTAGATTTTAGGCAGAATTTATCTGTATTTGTAAATTAGGATCAGATATTTAGTTACGACAAGAAGGAGTATTTCATTTTCGTTATTAAACTGTTGTTTTTCTGCGCAGCAGTATTGTTACGCTAGGTCCGTAAACCACCTAGCTCGTATATAAACCATATAAATCATACCGCGGCAAGTTACTGTATTTAGGACTGTCAGCGATAGTTAGGATTCGCTGCGCGGGGATTGTTTTCCCGTGAGTTTGGTCTGTTACTGTAACTGTACATCTGCCATACCGGTTAGAGGACATGTATCCTTTTGTCTAGTACGTAGGCATTAGACCCGCCCACGTACATAGAATAGACACCAGGCTCTGCTCCTCGCCAGTAGTAGTTTGTGTATTGTATCTGTTTGTTTAGATATCCTGGACTGGGATTTGTTGTCAGATACTGTACGAGCCCGTTTCATTACTAGAGTCTTACAGTAAGATACATCGTTACTAGGATCTGGTAAGCGGTATACTACTGGACTTTACAGATAGAGATATTCTATAGCTTCGTATTAGTAGATTTGTAGGCTGTAGGGTAGTCCCTACCGTAGAGGACACAACAATTATATTTATAAACTATGTAAAATCATTTTGAGAAAGTCACACGCTATTTGGCACACAAACACCCTATATGGGACAAAAACAACCTATTTGGGACAAATTGAAATTAAATCTATGGTAGTGAATTCTATATTCTTTTGAGGATTCCATGAAATTTAGAAACTATTTAAAATCATTTTGAGAAAGTCACACGCTATTTGGGATACAAACACCTTATACGGGACATAAACACCCTATATGGGCCAAAAACAACCTATTTGGGACAAATTGAAATTAAAGCTATGGTAATGAATTCGCTATTCTTTTGAGTATTCCCCTACATTTAGAAACTATTGGAAATCATTATAAGCAAAACACACCCTATACGGGACACAAACACCCTATATGGGACAAAAACAACCCATTTGGCACAAATTGAAATTAAAGCTATGGTAGTGAATTCTATATTATTTTGATGATTCCATGTGATTTAGAAACTATTTAAAATCATTTTGAGAAAGCCACACGCTATATGGGACAAAAACACCCTATATGGGACACAAACACCTAATTTGGGACACAAACAACATATTTGGAACAAATTTAAATTAACGCTCTGATAGTGAATTCTATATTCTTTTGAGTATTCCATTACATTTAGAAACTATTTAAAATCATTATAAGAAATGTACACCCTATTCAGCAACAATGTGTTGGCAAGCTGTATTCCCCTATTCAGGACAGAAACATCCTATACAGGACACAAACAACCTATTTGGGAGAAATTTAAATTAAAGAAAAAATGATATAGTGAATTATATTTTCTTTTAAGTATTCCATTATATTTATAAACTATGTAAAATAATTTTGAGAAAGTCACACGCTATTTGGCACGCAAACACCCTATATGGGACAAAAACAACCTATTTGGGACAAATTGAAATTAAAGCTATGATAGTGAATTCTATATTCTTTTTACTATTCCATTACATTTAGAAACTACTTGAAATTATTATAAGCAATTCACACTCTATACGGGACACAAACACCCTATATGGGACAAAAACATCCTATTTGGGACAAATTTAAATTAAAGCTATGATAGTGAATTCTATTTTATTTTGAGTATTCCATTATATTTATAAACTATGTAAAGTCATTTTGCGAAAGTCACACGCAATTTGGGGCACAAACACCCTATATGGGACACAAACACCCTATATGGTACATGAACAACCTATTCGGGACAAATTGAAATTGAAGCTATGGTAGTGAATTCTATATTCTTTTGAGTATTCCCCTATATTTAGAAACTATTTGAAATCATTATAAGCAATACACACCCTATACGGGACACAAACACCCTATATGGGACAAAAACAACCTATTTGGGACAAATTGAAATTAAAAATATGGTAGCGAATTCTATATTCTTTTGAGGATTCCATGAGATTTAGAAACTATTTAAAATCATTTTGAGAAAGTCACACGCTATTTGGGACACAAACACCTTATACGGGACATAAACACCCTATATGGGCCAAAAACAACCTATTTGGGACAAATTGAAATTAAAGCTATGGTAGTGAATTCGCTATTCTTTTGAGTATTCCCCTACATTTAGAAACTATTGGAAATCATTATAAGCAAAACACACCATATACGGGACACAAACACCCTATATGGGACAAAAACAACCTATTTGGGACAAATTGAAATTAAAGCTATGGTAGTGAATTCTATATTCTTTTGATGATACCATGAGATTTAGAAACTATTTAAAATCATTTTGAGAAAGTCACACGCTATATGGGACAAAAACACCCTATATGGGACACAAACACCTAATTTGGGACACAAACAACATATTTGGAACAAATTTAAATTAACGCTCCGATAGTGAATTCTATATTCTTTTGAGTATTCCATTACATTTAGAAACTATTTAAAATCATTATAAGAAATGTACACCCTATTCAGCAACAATGTGTTGGCAAGCTGTATTCCCCTATTCAGGACAGAAACATCCTATACAGGACACAAACAACCTATTTGGGAGAAATTTAAATTAAAGAAAAAATGATAGTGAATTATATTTTCTTTTAAGTATTCCATTATATTTATAAACTATGTAAAATAATTTTGAGAAAGTCACACGCTATTTGGCACACAAACACCCTATATGGGACAAAAACAACCTATTTGGGACAAATCTAAATTAAAGCTATGATAGTGAATTCTATATTCTTTTGAGTATTCCATTACATTTCGAAACTATTTGAAATCTATTATAAGCACTTCACACCCTTTACGGGACACAAACACCCTATATGGGACAAAAACAACCTATTTGGGACAAATTGAAATTAAAGCTATGGTAGTGAATTCTATATTCTTTTGAGTATTCCATGAGATTTAGAAACTAATTAAAATCATTTTTTGAAAGTAACACGCTATTTGGGACACAAACACCCTATATGGGACAAAAATAACCTATTTGGGACAAATTGAAATTAAAGCTATGATAGTGAATTCTATTTTCTTTTGAGTATTCCATTATATTTATAAACTATGTAAAATCATTTTGAGAAAAGTCACACGCAATTTGGGACACAAACACCCTATATGGGACATATATATACAACCTATTTGGGACAAATTTAAATTAAAGCTATGATAGTGAATTCTATATTCTTTTGAGTATTCCATTACATTTAGAAAATATTTGAAATCATTATAAGCAATTCACACCCTATACGGGACACAAACACCCTATATGGGACAAAAACAACCTATTTGGGACAAATTGAAATTAAAGCTATGATAGTGAATTCTATATTCTTTTTACTATTCCATTACATTTAGAAACTACTTGAAATTATTATAAGCAATTCACACTCTATACGGGACACAAACACCCTATATGGGACAAAAACATCCTATTTGGGACAAATTTAAATTAAAGCTATGATAATGAATTCTATTTTATTTTGAGTATTCCATTATATTTATAAACTATGTAAAGTCATTTTGCGAAAGTCACACGCAATTTGGGGCACAAACACCCTATATGGGACACAAACACCCTATATGGGACATGAACAACCTATTCGGGACAAATTGAAATTGAAGCTATGGTAGTGAATTCTATATTCTTTTGAGTATTCCCCTATATTTAGAAACTATTTGAAATCATTATAAGCAATACACACCCTATACGGGACACAAACACCCTATATGGGACAAAAACAACCTATTTGGGACAAATTGAAATTAAAACTATGGTAGCGAATTCTATATTCTTTTGAGGATTCCATGAGATTTAGAAACTATTTAAAATCATTTTGAGAAAGTCACACGCTATTTGGGACACAAACACCTTATACGGGACATAAACACCCTATATGGGCCAAAAACAACCTATTTGGGACAAATTGAAATTAAAGCTATGGTAGTGAATTCGCTATTCTTTTGAGTATTCCCCTACATTTAGAAACTATTGGAAATCATTATAAGCAAAACACACCCTATACGGGACACAAACACCCTATATGGGACAAAAACAACCTATTTGGGACAAATTGAAATTAAAGCTATGGTAGTGAATTCTATATTCTTTTGATGATTCCATGAGATTTAGAAACTATTTAAAATCATTTTGAGAAAGTCACACGCTATATGGGACAAAAACACCCTATATGGGACACAAACACCTAATTTGGGACACAAACAACATATTTGGAACAAATTTAAATTAACGCTCCGATAGTGAATTCTATATTCTTTTGAGTATTCCATTACATTTAGAAACTATTTAAAATCATTATAAGAAATGTACACCCTATTCAGCAACAATGTGTTGGCAAGCTGTATTCCCCTATTCAGGACAGAAACATCCTATACAGGGCACAAACAACCTATTTGGGAGAAATTTAAATTAAAGAAAAAATGATAGTGAATTATATTTTCTTTTAAATATTCCATTATATTTATAAACTATGTAAAATAATTTTGAGAAAGTCACACGCTATTTGGCACACAAACACCCTATATGGGACAAAAACAACCTATTTGGGACAAATTTAAATTAAAGCTATGATAGTGAATTCTATATTCTTTTGAGTATTCCATTACATTTCGAAACTATTTGAAATCTATTATAAGCACTTCACACCCTTTACGGGACACAAACACCCTATATGGGACAAAAACAACCTATTTGGGACAAATTGAAATTAAAGCTATGGTAGTGAATTCTATATTCTTTTGAGTATTCCATGAGATTTAGAAACTAATTAAAATCATTTTTTGAAAGTAACACGCTATTTGGGACACAAACACCCTATATGGGACAAAAATAACCTATTTGGGACAAATTGAAATTAAAGCTATGATAGTGAATTCTATTTTCTTTTGAGTATTCCATTATATTTATAAACTATGTAAAATCATTTTGAGAAAGTCACACGCAATTTGGGACACAAACACCCTATATGGGACATATATATACAACCTATTTGGGACAAATTTAAATTAAAGCTATGATAGTGAATTCTATATTCTTTTGAGTATTCCATTACATTTAGAAAATATTTGAAATCATTATAAGCAATTCACACCCTATACGGAACACAAACACCCTATATGGGACAAAAACAACCTATTTGGGACAAATTGAAATTAAAGCTATGATAGTGAATTCTATATTCTTTTTACTATTCCATTACATTTAGAAACTACTTGAAATTATTATGAGCAATTTACACTCTATACGGGACACAAACACCCTATATGGGACAAAAACATCCTATTTGGGACAAATTTAAATTAAAGCTACGATAGTGAATTCTATTTTCTTTTGAGTAATTCCATCATATTTATAAACTATGTAAAATCATTTTGAGAAAGTTACATTCTATTTGGTATAAAAACACCCTGTGTGGGACACAAACACGCTATATGGGACATAAACAACCTATTTGGGACAAATTGGAATTAAAGCTATGATTATGAAGTCAATATTCTTTTCAGTATTCCTTTACATTTATAAACCATTTGAAATAATTTTGATAAAGCTACAGGCTATTTTGGATAAAATCAACCTATATGGGACACAAACACCCTATATGGGACACAAACACCCTATATGGGACACTAACAACCTATTTGATTCAAATTTAAGACTTATTAAGGACTATTTGGGATGAAGTTGAGTCTGGGGGAGGAGGTTGCGATATCACTAATTTGATTGTCATTTAATTATTAATATACGAATGTATTTAGATTTATTATAAGTGAATAAATTGCACCACATGAATAAATTGCACAATGAAAAAATTGCATAATGAATAAATTGTACAACATGAAATTAAATAACGTGACTATGATGACACTATAGCCTATAATGCATCACAGTCTTACAGGCCATTTGCAAGTCACCCACAGTATATCTTTAACCATAACTAGGGAACAAGTACTCCAAATGCCCTTATTTAGAATGGGAATTTCCACTGTACATATACCTCAACCAGCTCTTGTCCCAAATACGTTGCTCTGTCCAGTATAGGTTGTTATAATGAGCCCTGGATTCGTAGTTGACACTTGGATTATATATCAGTGGAATTTTCCATTAACCTTTACATTATATAGCCAATAAGGAGGATGCCTAACTTTAGGAATGTTGGTATTGGTCCGATGAAGAGGAGTTGGCTCATATGATGATTTGATTGGATGCCCCTATATTGGACAGGTTGGAAATCATTAGACAACGTATTTGGGACAGGTAGGAATAATAGAAAGCCCCATAGAAGTGAAGGGAAACACCCTATTCTGGACAATGATGTAGATACTATTGATTTTTTTTGTATCGAATTTCGTATCGTATCTCAGAAATAGGTTTTTGTATTTTATCATATTACCATGAAAAATGTGTTCTAATCGTTTCATATTTTTGTATTGTACTATTTCCTGTTTTGTATAGTATTCTACTCCTTGGTACCGGTACCAGTATTGTAGAGACCAGCAATGGCTGTACATGATCTACTGTAAAGTCCAGTCTCTCGCTCACGTATGTTCAGCATACTTTCATTATATGGGATTCCTGATGAAATTATTGCAGCAATCAGATAGTATACGATGGTTCGACAACATTTGTGTCTACTGTTGACGGTGACACAGAACCATTTGAAGTGTTATGGGGCGTCCTCCAAGGAGACACACTTGCACCATTTTTGTTCATTATTGTGATTGACTATGTTCTACGCATGTCCTTAGATCATTATAATGATGATGGGGTGATGATAACTCCACCTACTGGCTCCAGAAGTCGAGGAAATCCTGCCAAGTACCTAACTGATCTAGACTTTGCTGATGACTTAGGAGTACTCTCAGAATCATTAGAGGGAGCCCAACGGCTCCTCAGCTCATTAGAACATGCTGCTTCTAGTGTTGGTCTTTTTATTAACTCCAGAAAGACCAAAATTCTGACAGTTAACTTTGAAAGTCCTCAGCAAGTCTCTGATCGGATGAGCATAAGCTCAAAGGATGGTATGCTTGAGCATGTGGACGACTTCTGTTACCTGGGATCATGGATCCGGAAGTCAGGTGAGGACCTTCGAATACGTAAGGGAAAGGCATGGGCAGCCTTGAATAGGCTTTCCAGGATTTGGAAGTCACCGAGAATTAATCGGAAACTTAAGGTCCGATTATTTAGAGCAGCAGTAGTTCCAGTACTCCTCTACGGGAGTCCATGCTGGGCTCTAACTGCTGAGGACACCAAATCTCTGGATGGCACATTCACAAGAATGCTACGCCGGGTTCATTGTGTCAAGTACAATGCACACATCTCCAACCAGACACTATATAACATTGGAGGTGTCTCATTGGTTCCCCCAAGCTTGACACTAGAACAAAATCGCCTCCGCTTTGCAGGACATTGCTTTCGCCGTGAGGACCAGCCAGTGCATAATCTTGTACTTTGGCAGCCTCATGGCGTGAATAAGCATGGTGGACAGCCCATGACTTTCTTGAGACGCATCCTAAAGGACACTGGCCTTGAAGATTCGGATGATCTAGCAAATGTCATGGGTGATAGGGAGTTGTGCGGTGCAATTTTGCTGACAAGCCGGCACAGCATTCCTAAAAAATGCAGCTGCAATGCAGCATGCCGATCCTAGTAGTAGTAGTAAAAGCAAGTAAGTAAGTTGTAAGTTGAGAGATGTGGAAGAAGCGAATAGAATTGGTGATGTTCGTTCCAACCTATTAGATACTCTTTATGTTATGAACTTATATTTTGAACATTTAAATAAGATGGGTGAATCAGAAAGGGCTGAACAATTAGCCACCAGGTTGGTGGAAGGTATAAGAACTCTTAGTAGTAGGAGGTTAATTTTACATGACATTGTAGGAGGACCCTATGTAGTCAGTCAGAACTAGCCAAAATGGGGAGCAGGAAGTCGATGACACGCGTCTGGAGGAAGTAAACCCCGAGGACTCCGAATCACCAGCAGGTTCAAAAATTTTCTAAATTTTGAGGCATTTATTTCTATGTCGATAAATATATCATGTTTAAGAATACATACTACCAACTGGGTTGCAGTTCTCGGTCGAAGATATTCAAACAATTGATCTAAATATATAGGCAAGCCTTCTATAAATATTTCAGCCCAAGATTATTGTTTTTGAAAAATTGATGGGAGCTTTAATATGTTCGGGCTATATTTTGGAAATCAAATAAATTGGGATAGACAAAGAGTAGCAGTTACAAAATCGGTTCTCGAAGATCCAAAACCAATTCAATACTCACGATTGTAGCCCTAAAGCTGCCAAACATTTTGGTATATGTTTGATGACAATTGAGTAAAAAATAAAAAGAAGTAGGGAATTTCGTCATGAAATAAGTCAAAAACTGAGAAAAAGGTTGTTTTATACAGAGAGCCATGAATATCAGCCATAAAGAGTGTTGTTGAAAAGTGCTGTTTTGTGGTCATAAAATCTTTCAATGGTGAAAACCAATGTCACCACATGAAAGCCCTTCTACCAACCTACAAAAACATAATTTTTTGAAAATTTCACTCCTGTTGGGGGTAATGGTCCCCTTAATAGACATAATCCCTGGTCTAACGACCAAAGACCTTCATTTTTTACTATTTTTTTTAGTTTCTCTAAATTCTTTTTCTAAATTTTTATATTTCTTTTTAGTATTATAATAAATAATAAAGTAAAATGATAAATAATTAAAATAAATAATAATATAATAAGATAATTCTAGTTCAGGTATCATCAGTGAAAGACTTATATAGCAACAGCATCTCATTCCATAGTGAATTCACCTGACATTAAAGGCCCAACGCAATTGCCTGCATCAACACGTGATGAATTGGTCCTTAAATAACTATGTATATTTAAGTAAATCACAGATTAACGAAATATCTCCACTTATAAATATAAATAGGGAGACTACAAAAGCAGCAAAAGTTGTCAACTATTTTATGTAAACTATTGTTTGCATAGCTGCCAAAATTGTTAAGGCCAAACGTCGCTGATCAAACGTGTCAGCAGAAAAGATTACTGACAAGAGATAACATATCATAGGTAAGCTAAAGTTAGAGGTTAGGTATTTATTCTGTAATGTTCAGATATATATTTAGATATTTATAGTAAGGTTCAGTCAGATCAAGTTAAATAACTCGTGTAGCGCTGCACATTATTTCACACATGAAAGTACTACTGTCTACTACTACTAGGTCGAGCGAGCTTGGACAGTGGGAATTAGATCCTTCCAGGCTTCCTGATTCTCCAATTTTGTTCCTCCCTAGACCGACCAGTATGCAGAAAAGTAGATATGGTATGATCTTATGTCAGATAGGGACTCACGGTTACTGGCCGCACATGTGTCTCAAGATCCAGCCGGCTACCGCGATAATAATATTGAATTATAATTTTGAGTTACAATATAATTGGATTATAATATATGCAATATTATTTTTAAAATGTCTGCAACACAAGTATGTTCGAATAAAATGAAACAACTTGCAAGTTTTTATTACAAACGTGATAATCGTTCTAAGTTTTAGAAATTTAGAAAGTACTGACAACTCAATTAGCAACGAGAGAAAGCCGCCCCAATATTAGATTATTACAACAACATATCCATTGGGTAAGAAAGTGGAGGAGAGCCAGCCCCAGCCCGTCTCTTAATTTTTTACTTTATATTACGCGATTAATTTTCACTCATCTCGTCATGAACCCAACATGTATGTAACCTTTTGTTAAATTTGTTGGCTATGCGTTTGCGGTTGTTTGGGCGGAGTGTGGTAGGCCTACACTTTTCACACTTAAATATTTTGGTTGTGAAATGTTACAGGGCATAGCTATCTGAGATATTTCATTTATATTTTATTATGAGAGGAAGAAGAACATACAACGTTATTTACTATATATGTAACAAAATAATTGTTTTCGGGTTTAACTTGGAAACCTCCCCAAATAGTTGATATACAATTATATTTAAAATTATTTCCATGGTCATGGTCATTCACCCGTCTTTAGTTAGAAATTTGTTTGCATGAAAGACAGTTTAGTTTAGTTTTTACTGATTTATTATCTCTTATCTGACTGGGGTAATAATAAAGGATAGGATAAATGGAAGCAAAGTGTGACAGTAACAAATATTTCCCCGTCACCCTAGCATGTCTTAAGTATATGATATATCAAAGGGGGAAGTTTGGATTCACTGCATAAATGCAGTTCACCAAACTTCCCCCGAATGCACACAGTAACTTCCCCCTTCCCACAAATATCCACTGTTGAATTAATTTGAAGCGATATAATAAGTACAAAATTGTGCGAGTTTTTAATTGTGTGGTCCAATTGTTATTTGATTTCTATTTATTATTTAAAGTGCATTTAATATCACACTGGTTTTTAGAATATTATACTATACAACCTTATGTTTTATTAATTTACCCAATCGAAGCCTCATAAGGGCCGGTTATTTGTACGCATATCCCCTAATGCGCTCAGTAAGGTTCAAACAACATATTAATATGAAAATAAAGTATCTGCAAAGAAAAGAACCCAATACTATATAATTTGACCTTATTAAAAAATTTGCACTTTTGCACACTTATTTGTACAAATGCACTTTAGCAGATCGTAATGGTGGCTCTTATTTAACAAACTTATGTTTATCCTCTACCGATCTACGATAGTGTTCTCATGTCCACTCTGAGAGCACTTCACTGCGACCTGCACCTGGCAGCAAGGGTACAGGGCATGACCCAGCAGATGAGCTGCAACAGCCAATGGTGGGTCATGTGCGCCAGAGTAGATATGGGTGATGGGCCTCATATCTGACTCCATTGCGACACCCACCCTGTGGAATGGCAAACCAGGGTGTGGTATTTGCCCCGAGAGCTGACTCGGCAAAAAAGCACCC
>JAUCBJ010008882.1:0-32866 GCA_032718475.1 Nemertoderma westbladi | reverse complement strand
TCTCAATGATTATGAGGTCAACATTTTAATTGCCCATGCCTATTGCCTATGTTCATTTTGATTTGCATTGCACGAAAGGGCAATTTGTTGAATTGGCTGATTCCCTGCTCTGAATGTTAAGGTGATACAACCGAAATTGTTGGATATATGAAGGGTTAATGAAAGACTGCAACTGTATCTATCTGTCCTTCGAAAAATTATTGTAATGCCTTTTGGCACATGGAAACTTGATGTTATCTGGGCTTTATAGTCATTGAGGCAATATAAATAGAAATGTTGGTATTATTGAAAAAAAATCTGTAAATGAATTCCGTGTATCTCATTTTGAAGTATGACAGAAACGTGACAGAATTTGTGAATTGTAAACAAGTGGAATTTGAGGCTGAACAATTTTCTAAATTTTACTGGTTTATCAACACAATCTGTCAGAAGCAAAGAATTCACATTTAAATAATCCCTTTTATTCCAGGTATCATTATTATGGCCACACCTGTAACCCTAGGTATATTTACATCACAAAGAGATTACTTGCAGCCATTTTCTTCCTTCCTGCACATTGACAGGTGTGCTGCTAAAGGTAGAACAACCGGAAAAGTTCATTTAACTCTCATCACATTAATTGTATGGCCTCGGAACCGATGATCCCAGTTATTATTTCTTACATAGTCAGTTTGAATTGATGCATTATTCTTATGCTTACCAGTAACTTTTAGAAAACCTAGACACAAAGCTCTGTGAAATAATAAAGTTAGACCTAGGTAAAAAGGGGCAACATAAGTTAAGTTAAGTAAGTTAACAATAGACTAATATAATATGCAACCCATTATTGATATTCAGTTTTAATAAACATTTATACATGATCTGCTTATAGATTCCCAAAACGCTACCAATCAATCCTATTGATTTACACAAATAATCAATTACTGTACAAAATTGCCAATTACAACCGAGTTTGTAACATCTGTTCCAGTGTAAGTAAAGTTTTTTAAATTGCCAATTAAAGAGTTTGTAACATCTGCATAATCTCTGAACCATTACTACTATCCCACCACGATAGAATTCACAATAGAGCTCAAACACCTGGTTATCATTAAAACGTTTTGTAATTTTCGATTAAAGACTCAATTTTGATTAATACTCATCATGATGATTATACTCATCATACTAATTATGATGATAATTTAACACCAACCAAAATTACGAAAATTATAGCTATGATATTATATTCCAGTGGTATTCTATTCCGTTAATGATCAAATTCAAGTGAATAATTCCGGAATAAGATTTGATGAAATATTTATCTAAAGTATAACTTTTTTACTATTCTCGAGGTATTTTATTGAGCGCCAGCGAGGTAAGTAAAGAGTGGCGAGAATATTACAAACATTGTCTTTCCCATGTTGTAATATGTAATTTTATTCTTAAATTAGTATTATTTTTTTTGCTTAATTCTTTAATATAAAATAGTGCGAAATAGTGTGTCATTATTTCTTCCATAGTTACTGCTATTGTAATTACTGTACTCTTCAACTCCCGATGCTACTGCCTTACTCAATATTAAATAATTTAGTGTTCTTGAATATTTATTAGGTTACTAGAGAGCCACTTAACAACATAAACCACTACTGGATATTGAGTTCTGTTTTGGTGTACGTGTTTATTGATTTTGCTCAAATTGCGTGCAAACCTTTTCTACTTCGATGCTTTCATTTTCTCTTAACTCCCTTTGACCAATAATTGTCGTTTTAGATCAACTTTATTTTAAATTAAATCTTAATATAAACCAGCATTTTTCATTATGGTAATTCTTTGTGTCACTTAAATATTTGATTATAGAATATCTATATCTACAAAGTGAAACTCGTGCTAATTATATATTTTTTGGTGAATGTCTGCCTCTATACACATCAAACTCCTCTGCTGTATTGGAGGGTATCCTTAGGGATACGTTTTCACGATAACAAGATAATTATGGCGATTCTGCTACGCTGTACTCTTAAGATATGTGTCGCATTTATTGAACATAAATCGCCCCTATGGCTCTTTGCATACTTATGCACCGGGATAATAATGTCTTCTGTATTTGTGTGTTATGGCTTCCCTAACTTATAATCTCAACGCCGTCCAATCACCCTGCAGCAAGAAGGATGGCTGGTTTTCTTCTGGCTAAATAAATACTTTACGCATCAACAATATTTCCATTTCTACATACAATATTTTCATCATTAGTTTCAGATTTAATGCGGTTCGCTGCGTTTTTATTGTACCTTTGCATATACGCCCATATTAAGTATATATATACGCCCATGTAAAGTATTATCTAACTTTTAACTTTATTTCGTGAGAATTAACTACTCTTAGTTAGATCTCCTACATTACAAAATACTTGTGAATAATAATAACAATGCGATTTTACTTGTCTAAATACGACGACTAATTTCCAGTGCGGCTCCCCGCACAGAGGATTACATTACCTAAACTCATCAGATGAAACATTCGTTTAACAAACACTCATTTACATATGCGAGGCATTTATATGCCCTAGCTAGTACATTTAAAGCATTTGTGCCGAAACGAAACTTCGTTGCCCCCATGCACGGGGCTCGAACCCAGGACCTCCTGATGGATGTGAATACAATGCAACGGATTTAACCACTATACCCGGGTTGAACAACAGTACAATACTGCTACTATAATCGGCCTGCTGCATTGAAACTGCACATTAAGATGCTATGCTGGTTTAACAAAAGCATTTTGTCACCACCATGCAATCCACAATTGACAAGCCCAAAGCAGCGTGCATTAAGAATGCTCTGCCGGCTTATCAACGAAGTTGCACCGCCACAACTCCCTATCCACCATGACTTTCGCGAGAATATCCGCCTCTTCAAGGCCAGTGTCCTTTAGGAGGCGTCTCACGAAAGTCATGGGCTGTCCACCATGCTTATTTTCTCCATGGAGCTGCCAAAGCACAAGATTATGCACAGGCTGGTCCTCACGGCGAAAATAAGGTCCTGCAAAGCGGAGGCGGCTTTATTCTAGTGTCAAGCTTGGGGGAACCAACGAGACATATCCAATGTTATATAGTGGCTGGTTGGAGATGTGTGCATTGTACTTGACACAATGAACCCGGCGTAGCATTCTTGTGAATGTGTCATCCAGAGCTTTGGTGTCTTCAGCAGTTAGAGCCCAGCAGGACAATGAAGAATGCAAGTCTGCATCAATCACCTACATCGCCCTGGGTCTATAGCAATAGTGTTAACCGAAATTCCGTCCATCTTCAGGATTTTATCTCTGGAAATGGATTGTTGTCGGCTGGAACCCAGTTCAAGAAGCGAACTGGAAAGCTATGGACTCATAGTGGACCCGGTGGTCACAAGTCCCAGATAGACCATATCCTGTTTCGTAGGAAATACAGGAGCTCTATACAAGACTGTAATGCATTTACACTACGACCCTTCTCCAGTGATCACCGCCTTATTGTGGCCAAGGTAAGACTTAGTCTGCGTGCTAGCAGAACAACGAAATCTGCCTTGCCGCGCCATGACTGGTCCTCTCTGTTGCAACAGCCAAGTGTGAGATCCAGCTTCACACTACAGCTGAGCAACAGGTATGAGGTTCTTGCCTCTGAGGCGGCAGATCACTGTGAGGGCTATACTGCCTTCACAGAGGCAGTTAAGTTAGCAGCTGCAGAAACAGTTCCTGTATACCCTCGAAACAGGAAACGGGCCCCCTGGACTGACAACAAAATTCAGAAGTGCCGAAATGACCTCTACAAGGCGCAGAAAGAGTCCTGACTCAAACAGACTACAGCGGCCAAGAATGTAGTTAAGGCTGCATCTAGGTCCCTGAACAGGCAGTACTCTGTTAATTTACAGGAGCTAATAAACCAACAGGTTGATGCAATCAATGATGCTGACGACAGCAGGCAATCATCCCAGGCATGGAGATCGATCAACTTGCTTGCTGGTCGAAAAAGCCAACCAAGGTTAAGGCTGAATCACCAGCCGATCGCCTCAATGGTTGGAAGGCCCACTTTGAAAAGCTCCTCAATAATGACAGGGTATTGCCTGATAACTTTATAGAAGTAAAAGTGTCTGAGTCTGTACTCCCAGATATTCCCATTGGTGATATCTCCTTTGCAGTGAAGTGAAGGCTGCTGCAAAGAGCATTAAGACCAATCGTGCCAGTGGAGTAGATGGTGTTCCCCCTGAGGTCTTTAAAATACCTGAGTGTTTAAAGCTCATCTATCCCATCATAGTAGACATGTACCGAACAACAAGAGTCCCACAAGAAATGAAAACAAATAAGTTGGTGCCAGTTCCGAAGAAGGGCAACCTAACACTCTATGGTTCTTTTCGGGGAATCTCATTGATCTCGATTGCTGCAAAGCTATACAATAGAATTCTATTAAATCGCATCAGGGATCCCATTGAGAGACTGCTCCGTGGAAATCAGAATGGGTTCCATAAAGGTCGTGGGACCATGGAGCCCATTTTGGCACTTAGAAGGATAATTGAAGAATTATCAAAAAAGAAAGACAGGCATCTGGCTGTTATCTTTGTTGACTTCTTCAAGGCCTTTGATTCAGTCTCTCGCTCACGTATGTTCAGCATACTTTCATTATATGGGATTCCTGATGAAATTATTGCAGCAATCAGATCAGTATACGATGGTTCGACAACATTTGTGTCTACTGTTGACGGTGACACAGAACCATTTGAAGTGTTATGGGGCGTCCTCCAGGGAGACACACTTGCACCATTCTTGTTCATAATTGTTGTTGACTATGTTCTACGCATGTCCTTAGATCATCATAATGATGATGGGGTGAAGATAACTCCACCTACTGGCTCCAGAAATCGAGGAAATCCTGCCAAGTACCTAACTGATCTAGACTTTGCTGATGACTTAGGAGTACTCTCAGAATCACTAGAGGGAGCCCAAAGGCTCCTCAGCTCATTAGAACATGCTGCTTCTAGTGTTGGTCTTTTTATTAACTCCAGAAAGACCAACATTTTGACAGTTAACTTTGAAAGTCCCTGATCGAAATTTTGACAGTTAACTTTGAAAGTCTCTGATCGTATGAGCATAAGCTCAAAAGATGGTATGCTTGAGCATGTGGATGACTTCTGTTACTCCATCTATATTATTATGTTCGTCAAGTATCATTCCCTGGGCATAGACCACAGCAATATTGAATATGAATGGTAAAAGTGTGTCACCTTGAAAGAACCCTATGATTCTTAAAATATGACCATTATGATTAGAAAGAACGTGCTTTGCAACTCGTATGTATGATTTTTTTAATGCCACGGCCATTTCAAGTTCTATACTCAGTTACATTGTAAAGAACTAGTGATGTAAAACTTTATTTATTTTTCCTATTCTGTTACGCGTTTTGTTGTCCTCTATAGTTAAGGCTATACATAACAACTCGCAGTTAATACTGAAGGCATTGAGTAATACCGAAATTTAGGAATTAAATTCCAAATCATGCGGAATTGAAAGGCAGCTGCCCTGCCGGAAACTCCATTAATACATTGTGGCAGTAGCCACAATACAATACAATAAGCTGGCAGTTTCACATTAAAATTTATTAGACGAATGTAACTTCAAATAAAATAAATATCAATATTGGATGGATGGGTCATTACATTCACGAAAGGAATTTTATTAAGGCGGGATATTATCAAACTGACAATCTAAATGAAAATCGATTGAAATAAATATATGCTCAATGAATCCACAAAAGCTATATACTAAGGCGAATTATTGTCGAACTTTCTGAAACAAAATTAATATCGATTCATTAGATTTTAAGTGGGTTTGGTGCGGGATTTGAATTTCATTGCATAATTCCGTTCTCTGAATAATAGTTTCCATTATCTGAGTAATATTCATGAGCCCAGTGGGATTCCTATCTACTGAGGGATCAAGGCTTTGAAGAGTTGGTAGTATATATTATTATAATATAGATTGTAGAATTATTAATCCAAGTGACCTTTCATGGCTACATGGCGCCTCATCTCCAGTTAATAACAGCAAGGGAACAACATCAGTGAATCAGCGGACCATAATATCCGTTTACCTTGTCCATGGGTTAGGAATGCCGACTCAGTCAATAAACTGATAGAAAACGTATTACATTCTCGTAGAATCACAAATAATTATTTTTGAAACATTGCTATATCTGTTGCAAGTAGTTAAAACGAAGCAAATACGGTATGAAATATATACGAGATGGAGAGTAAAAGTGAGGTAATTAATCTCGAAAGAAATTATTTCCAATACAAAATGGCTAATAGAGCATATTATAGAGATAGTGCGGTTTACACATCGTCCGTTTATTTATATTTTCATATCAATAATACTGCTCTGCACATTGGACATAAGATAGATAAATTTACTAGGCCATCGAATTGTGTAGTACCCTCCACCAATAAAAAAAAGTAAGCCAGTCCCACATTCCCCTACGCCCGCACCTCCAGACCTTCGGCTACCGCGCAGAGGATACCGGTTTCCCTCAGCGATTGTGTGGACCGCCGGGTCTTTGGTGTGCGGGCGCCCCTCAGACACATCACATATATTATAGAGATAGTACTGCATAGTACCAGTACCGGTTGCATAGTACCGGTAGGCCTACAGTATATACCACTGAATGGGGTTGTCAAGATCCACCCAACAATCTGGGAACTCCAAAGGTTTGTTTTGTTCAGAATAATAATAAATTAGCGAAATATAAGTGGACTTTGCAAATAAAAATGTTATATAATTTAACAATTTAAAAAATACCTTACAGACAGTGCGACTAGACAGAAGACAGATAGTTTATAATGTCAGTTGTTGCAGATTGGATATGACACCTGGAGGTTGCCCATTCATGTCATTAGTTATTCACACCAATTTGCTTTCCCATCCCCCTATCCTACAATACACCTCCACTCTGGCACACAATACCAACGGTATTCTGGCAACATATTATTTTCATATTGTGGTTTCCATTACAATGATCAGATTCACTATAGAATCTTGGGACCCTGATTGACCTACTATATATGGGATTGACTAGTAATTACTTCAATAAACCCTTGCCACAAACCGTTGTATTATCATATGTCATTATATACGCTTACCTTATTTATACATAATGGAGATACATCACTCTTAACGGCAATTAACTCTACAATTAATTATTTCATTAGGTATGTTATTTACTATTCTGAATTGGCAGATATACAGTATATGGACTTTGATTTTTTTAACTTAATATTTATCGGATACACCGTGATCGCTCGTGTGTATATAATTTAATGTATAATCCGACCAGAACATAGGCTTATCATATATTTTATATTATGGCTATGTAAATATAATTTTCATATGGTTAAATAAAGTTTACTGCACTTAATTTATTAGTTTATTAATAAGCAATGGTTTCGCGCCAGATATGATATATATTTTATTTATTTTCACTAGTATTTATTTATATGTTTGAAAATTATTTACTCTGTTGGAATTTTTAAATGGACTGACGATTTTTTATAAATTCAATTTAGTTTTGATTCCCAAAGCCACAAACCAATGGTGGAGTAATCTTTATTTAGCTCTCCATGGTTTGTCTTCAACAGTGCTCGAAGATATCCTGTTATCCCGAAGTAACGTTATCCAAAGAAGGTCCTGTTGCAGCTTCTATTACGTTCAATAAATCATTTACTGTGATGTTGATAACGATCCTGAGGAATTATTCAAGATCCATTAATACTGAGACATCAATTCGCGCAAAAATTTAACAAAAAGAATAGAGGAAAAACAAAATGGTGTGAAGTTATACACAAAGTAAACCTAACATTATGTCAGCCAAATCGTGGAATAATTGCAGCCGAACTGTTCAACAAAATATGTTGAACCATATATATATATATGGGATCCCTAGATTCCAGAGCATCCAAAAATAATTGCTCATGAAAGAAGACAGGCAATGGCCATCATCTGTAGTCGACAATGCAGTTTTCATTGTAGTCATCTTCAAAGCCTTTAAGGTAATTCATGACTTTTGGATCCCTGATAAGCAATACATTGTACATCGATGTAGATCGTACGGCAATGACAACTAACAGCATTGTCACTGCAAAATGTATATTAGATCCAGACTTCAGTCATAGAATGAATTTCTTTGTATTGCTTGTGTATACGACATACACAGGATCTTGGATTCAGAGCAACGCCTTGATTCAGACTTAGACTCATAGATCTCTTTATAGTACATATGCCAATGTACTAATTGTACCAATTGCATGGCATAGCATACAATGCACAATGTTGTTACATATAATTTACTTCTCTATGTACATGGATGGGAAGAGTACGGGGGTGGTAGGAATGTTCGCGTAACTAACTGTTGTAGATCTGGAATTCGAGAAGGAAGTGAAACTCTGATTCGATACACCCAAGTTGCTGCCCAGTGCCCCATAGCCAGTTTAACCGTGGGATATTGTACCACTGTCCTTCTACAATTTGTAATCGATGGGCATTACATCGAAAACTAGCTACCGTGCGTATCAGAAGAAGGTAATTTTTATGAATTGTAAGGGTGGGTTTCGTTTCGAAATGTTTCTTTGACATAAAAGTCCCTCTTTGGGGAATTACCTAACATTGACCACCAAATTCTGGATAAACTGGTTCTGTAGAATTCTCCCCAGTTTTGCTATTAACTCCCTCCTATTTGGTACTTACTGATTGCGCTTCCCAAGCCCAAGACAATCCCAAATTATTTAGTGTATCCCGAATCCTGAACCCTGGATTCCCAATTGCTAACCTTTGAAATCGTACTCTCCCACAGAGAAGATATAAACGCTTTACCAATCTAAATGATGGCAAGGAGAATAATCGTAACCGGAATTACCTCTTGGCTTTATTTATTTTTGCGTTATTGGGTTGCTAATAATAAATAACTGGTCAGTTTCTATGTAAAAAAAAACCAAGGCAAAATCCCGGCTGAAAATCAATAATTACTCCAAAAGCATCTGCCAACCACTGCAAGCATGCGTTAATAACCAAGGTAAACAACTTCCTAAAACGCTAGGTAAAGATACCCGGTAATTTGCCTTTGTTTTTGTTAATTGAAATTAGATGCGCATTATGAGGGGAATGCAGTAATATTGGTGACAGAGCTACACATCCTGAAAAAAATATTTGTCATATTTGTCAAAAAATTTTCATCAGGCCCTGCGCTTTTAAACTATTGATATTATTACCTCAATCAACCTCAAAGAATGTATGGTTTAAGAAGTTAACGATTATTCCTCTGCTGATATTGACATTCGAATAAATAAATCAACATGACATTCGAATGAACAATAATCAGCAAAGGAAGCATTGTACATGTACAATGCACAATCCAGCATCTTCTTATTAATGTTCTATCCCTCAGTCATGATGAATCCCCTCTATCTTAGCACAGAGAAGAAGCCTGATGTGATCTTGTTCTGTATCAATTCTCTGGTAAGGTAAACTTCGAAGCCGGTTATTGATTGATCTTCCTAAAACGTCTGAAAAATCATGAAGATGAATTGGGAATTTACATAGTTGGTGTTGTTTCTCGCTGTTGGTTGAGTGGTGTTTTATGTTCCAGGGGAGGTATGCATCCTATGCAGATGCATCCTAGCAGAGTGGGACATTGGAACAATGTCTTTCCTTTGTCAGACAATAGCAGCGAGTCTTTATTTGCTTAATGTGCTTTATATAACGTGGTCGGACGAGACCCGCTCATACATGCATAGAATGTTTGCCAATCAAGAACATCAATGTATCAAAATATTCAACGAATTATGATAAGAATAATAATAATATCGAATTATTTCTATGGCGCCTTTCCAAAGATGTGAGCAAGGCACTACTCGTACACCGATACAAATTATTACCATCCCGAACGTCACATAAGTAAAATCAAATTCTTAAAAAGCAATAAAATTAAGTTAAGTTACGATTAAAAAGATGAGAGTCAGTAACTGAAAAGTGCGGAATTGCTTTCTTGTTTGGGCTCATATTCTAAACGACTTAAGCTGAGACTTAAAAGTTTCGATTGATGGTGATTGATGTAGTTTAAGAGGCAGATTGTTCCAGAGAGACAGCAGCATGGGCAACAATAGGCTATCAACTCAACCGGGAAAAACAAATAGAAAAAGAAGTAACTGTGCAATTGCATATTGGGAATAAATATACCATAACCAGTCCAGCAACTCAATACAAAAAGCCCACCACAAAATTCCTACATTTCTTCTATATAGAATAAAAAAAGTTGTACATATGTAATATAAGCTGAATATATACATGATTTAATTTATTAAGTTACACCAGCTGAGTCTCGCTTTCAGCGCAAAGGCCCTATTATGATAGCAAGCAATAGCTATTTGCGTTTAGTAGATCATGTTGATAATAATTGTTTGTATTTATGGAGTGAATGAATCGCACAAAAATAATTAGAAAAATATGTGGGGCGAGCCACGAAGTTGGCGGAGCCTTAGCGAATTGACACTGTTAGGGGGTGGGTCAATTTATGCAAATAGTTGTCGTCGTCGTCGTCGTCGTCGTCGTTGTCGTCGTCGTCGTCGTCGTCGTCGTCGTCGTTGTCGTCGTCGTCGTCGTTACGATTTTGACATGCTAATAACTTTGTCGGATTTAAAGCTGCCAAGTTGAAAATTTGTAGGTATCAATATGAGCAAAAGTTGAGATTTTTGAGAGACTTTCAGACACCATCAGTGCAATGGTCTCCCGCTAGAGGGCCACATGTCTAAACATTAAATGCCCTCCCATTTCTTTGCTTTTAATCCGTTTAAGCTGAAACTTGGCAGATATGTATTAGACCATTAGATGTGACTTTCAAAGGAGGCGAATCCATCTGCAGTTCTCCAGTCTGCCGCTAGAGGGCCAACGTGACTATTTGCATAAATTGACCTACCCCCTAACAGTGTCAATTCGCTAAGGCTCTGCCAACTTCGTGCTGCGCGAAGTCCCCACTTCGTGTACACCTTAGAGTATGATACACTGGGCATGAAAATAGGAAATGAATTTCGTTCTCAACCTCTCCCATGCTACAATCCCTACAAATCTTATCATGTTCAACATGATAGGATTCATTCATTATTGTTAATATTATGTGTAGTTTGACAACTTGTGGTGCATTGTTATTCATTTCTGTTGTGAGTATTTATCTATTATTTTAACTAAAAAATTATTTCCAAGTTTCTGCTATATAAATTTCAATTAAGTTTAAATTAATCATGATTTCATCTCTAATTTTCCACTTTTAGATAATAACTTTATAAAATTATACTTATTTATATTCATTATAACTTGAAACTGTCTTAATGAAGTCAAATTTTATTATATATACAATGATATGATGTTGCAGATTCTTTCTATTGATAAATTTAGTAACAATGAAACCTTCAGAAATCCAGATATGATGAACAGTAGTAGCAGCATTGCTTCAGTCTACAGTGCATCCACCACGAGTCATCCAACTCAAACTTCGGTTACAGTGGGTTATGTTTTCACAGCGATCTTATTATCAGCACTTATTGTCATCATAATACTAGGCAACGCTATGGTTATCATCAGCATGGCGATGTTTCCTAAACTGAGGACCACCAATAATTTGTTTATCTTCATTCTGAGTTCTACGGATCTTTCATTGGGATTGTTGGTGATCCCGTTCAGTGCTTATATCCAACTAAATAAAACCTGGGACTTTGGTCTTACCTTGTGCAACTTATACATATGTTTGGATGTGATGCTTTGCACCGCGAGTTTGCTTACTATGTTAGCCGTGACATTTGATCGCTACTACGCGATACTATTTCCAATGAAGTACACCGCAAAGATGACAAGAACTAATATGGTTGTGGCTTTTGTTGCGATATGGGTCATTTCAATATTTGACTCTTTCGTACCAATTTGGCTGGGCTGGAACACTGCAGATGGTGTAGTTCAAAACTCTATTAACCCCAATGTATGCGCCTTCGATATTTGCTATACGCCGTACGCGTTACCAGTGGGTTTCATTACTTTTTGGTTTCCGCTGATCATAATGTTTATTATATATGCGCGGATACTGCGAGTGGCTTGGGTGCAAACCGATGCAATAAATATGCAGAAGAGGGCTGTCATCTCTAAAGGAACGTCTTCAAACCCAACAAGGTACCCCAGAGTTTCTTTGGCAACTACAACAATAAACTCCTGGGTAACTGAGCATAAACCTACCATTACAGTGGTAGTCATACTTGGCGTTTTTCTCATCTGTTGGTTTGGATATTTCATTATATTCACCTTCAGTAGCCTCTGGGACTGTGGAACTGCCCCTCTCGTCTTTGAAATCTTCTTGTGGACTGGTTACGCGAATTCTGCTATAAACCCCTTACTCTACTCATTGCTCAATCGCGACTTTCGCGTCAGCTATATGCGCATAATTCGCCGCATTACAATGCGTAAACACACATCATCATTTTCACCACCGGTAAACAAATCACCCTCGCCATATCTGGGGGGTCGATTCTCTGAAAAAACATCATCCTTTCGATTAAGTACAATGCAGAGGATTGATAGTAACTCCATAACCGTAAACGCCTCGCAATATAAATATTTAGATGTATCTCGCGCCAATTCAATTAATAGTTTAACTAATTGTTAACTTTATATACTCTGTTTTATATTATGTTTTCCCTAAAGTCAATATTATATTGTTTTATTTACTTTACTCATTATTAGTTAGTAGAATCACAAATGTATTCGTCTCCCATTAAACCTATTTTATTTTTAAATTTAACATTATGTGAACTCCTTCAATAGAGAAGGCGTAGAACAATCAACTATATTATTCTCACACCTTTCACATTATTCTCAAAACCTTTATATTATTTTCACCACAAATCTAGTTATTGAATTATTACAATGTAATTTGCAATGATATTGAACGGTGTTAAGGTGCTGTTCTTATGTTGTTCACGTTGTAGGAATATTATATAAATGAATTGGAGTTGAACTGATAATGCAACTCGAATATATGATATTTTAATAGGAATATGTTCAGAAAGGGAAAAAATTAGGAAGTACGTCACCGGGGGTTGAACCAGCACTATACGCTTTTCGGCCTGCTAGGCTACATCGCTAACCAGTTCAGGCATACTCCCCTGACACTTGCATTATTATTTAGTTCATTTCTCCGAAACGCGTTTAGACTGGTTCAACCCCCGGTCACGTGCTTTCCTCATTTTTTTTCAATTATTTATGAACATACTCATATTATAATATCATTAGATTGCCATAGAATTGTAATAGAACGTTCTAGAGTAATTTTTTTTATTTCAGAAATTTTTGAAAGCATAGACTGGTAGTTGATATTGATATGGAACATGTTTCTTATTATTTATAAAAATAGTTCTAGAACGCTTTTTTAAAATAACGTTTTTCTAAAATATATAAAAAAATATTATTATACCGGTACCTTTTAAAATGGTGAGAATATATATTTAAAAAAAATAGAATATTAATATAGAATAAATATTATTTATTCTAGATCCTATTTTCCAAATAACTTTAAAACTAGATAGTTGAAAATAATTGTGATGCGGGTGGAGGTGGATGGTGTACGGTAGCCCTTGATCTAACGGTGAGGTGAGCTTAACGGAGATAGAGGAATACATTCCTAAATACGCAATATTTAAATGATTTAATTACCAATTATCTTGTAAATACGTGTATATACACGCAAAGAACGCCAGATCAAATGGTAAACGGATGGAGTCAAATTGAGATGCTTGTTGTTATGAATACCGGAAAACTACGACGGCGCATTCAAGGACGTGGAACTCGAATTAAACATAGTTCTTACATTTATTATTATATTAAATAAATTAATTAATATTGCAATTTGTTTTTACCAATATTTCTTTAGGAATATTCTTAATGCCTCTTATTAAATTAAACTAGTATACTAACGGTGTGAAAATAATATTCAATTTAAAAATAAAATGGTGTTTTGGGGGAAGTTATTTTATTATACTTATTATGACATGTTGCAGTTTGTTGCATAGAGAAACATAGCCCAGTTTGTTGGTGAATACTATCTTCATATTATTTCCGCACAATGGTTAAGTGCATGAAGGTATTGTGTATCTCGTGACCTGGCGAAATCTTATAATGCAAATATGGTTCGAGTACAGGTGAAAAATGTTATTTATAGTTATGTAATATTTAAAATTTCGAGTAATAACTATTTACATACTTGTGTGTAAAGTAGCACTTTACAGAACACTAAAGTACTTTGCAACAAGTATGTATCTAGTTTTATTCCAAAATTTTAACATTACGAAATGATTGTACATATACATTATAAGTCATACAAACTGCACAAATTATTTTAGTTGATGTATAAATAAATGTAAAAATGACATAAATTATGTTATAAAAAAGTTAGCTTATATTTATGGTGGTGTTTGGAGCCATGTTATAATAATATAGCTAGGCCCTACTGGTTATTAATAGCTATACCCCGCCTACCGGTAGGTAATGCAGTTGGCCTATCTGGCTGTCAGGCAAATTTCCACCTATTGTTTACGTGGTATACAATTACGGCGTTAAGTAATGTCCCCTTAGTGGACATTACTTAACGCCGTCATGGGTTACCACGTAAACAATAACACCAAATACAATACTAAATGTACAGGCCAATACAATGCTGTAATGTCTTCTAAAGTTGTAAAGTGCTAAATAACAACTAGCTGTTAATACTAACGGCGTTGAGTAATGTTACAATTTTGGAATAAAATAGTTTATTAATTTCATTTTCAATGTTTAATTAATAGTGATCAGACAACCATGAAATGTTAAGGCCTGATACACCACAGGAGCGGCGAGCGGCAGCGGTGGGCGGCCGCGGCGAGCGGCCGATGTGAGCGGCGACTTTTAGTATGATACACTATAGGAGCGGCGAGCGGCAGCAGCCATTTGTGGTGTATCATCACCCATAGAAAATAATGTGTTCTATTTTTAAAAAGTGGGCGCTTGCCGCGGCCGCTCGCCGCGCCGCCGCGCTCCTGTGGTGTATCATGGCCTTTAGTTTAATAAAAAGATGAAAATATGAAAATTTAATGACAATGTGATAAAACTAACAACTTTTCCATTAGGTATAGCAAATGAAATATAAATTTATTTATGACCCTGACTTGCATGCAGTCAGCTGATAGCTAGTTTACGGTTTGTCAATCTAGCATTCCATGGTTTTCAGAAAACCCAGTTTACTAATCTGAAGAAGCTGAAGATAGTAGGGCGACAGTGGAGTAAACTCCCAATGGAGAAGAAGAGTTAATGTGTGCGGTCAGCTCATTGGCGTAGGCCGCTTCTAGGTCTTTTGGGTAACTCCTAGAAGCTCAAAGTTTTTACAGTGTTCTTGAGCATGTGGGTGACTCAAGCACCTAGCGTTCATGGATCCGGAATTCAGTAGAAGATCTTCGAATACGTAAAGGGAAGGCATGGGCAAGATTCAATGGGTTGTCCAGGACTTTGGAGTCACAGAGTATATGTCAGAAACTTAAAAGGTTCAATTATTCAGAACTTATAAGGACATGAAATTTCTTCATGGTACATACCTAAGAATACTACGCCGTGTTCATTGTGTCAAGTAAAATGAACACATCTCCAAAAATACACTATACAACATTGGAGGTGTCGCATTAGTACCTCAAGCTTGACTGTTGAACTGATGATTTCACTCCACAGCTTTGCAGGGCATTATTGCGTACAAGTGCTGACTATTATATACCGGCTACTATAGTGCTGGCTACATTTGAACGAAGAGGTAGGGTAGATTGCCTGGCCTCTGTAATATGATATGATAAGATAATAATATGACGATATGTTAAATATAAACTTTGGGGTTTGGACATTACATTATATTATTTAAATTATTTATCTTCTTGGTGATGATGGTATGCAATGTTCAATTTTGTTAATTCTAATTGTAATTTGTACTTAAGCAATGAAGGCGGCTTAGCATCTCTAGTGTTTGTGTCCAGTTAGAATAATTATAAGACATAGAATAAATAATGATAAATTGCCAAATTGATAACCTAATGTTTGTTTGTCTCAGGGTTGTATATACGTCGTATTTAATCTAGACATTCATTGGGCGCCCTTCTACATTTATCGTTATTGAAGCTTCTGTGTTTAACAGTAATTTGTAGCCCAACAATCACTCATCAATAGGTTGGAATTGTTAATGGTCGTTAAGATTCGCAATAACCCATTGGCATTAACATGATATTGTTTCAAGGCTCCCTGAAATACATCTCACTTAAAATTGATTCTTTGCTCTAAAGTGGAACTACGCAAATCAGTAAGGCTCCGCAATTTAGTATTTCGCAATTTAGTCCGCTAATTTTATATGAACGACGCGGTTTTTAATATCCACCACAAATGTACTTTATAATATTTTATTTTTAATTTTAACTGTATAATTTACATAATATAACGAATCTTACAGAACATATATCTTTTATTATGTATTTATTTTACAATTTTTCTCTCAGCGTGGTAAATTTATCATAAAATAAAAACAACTTATAATAACCGTAGGGGCCGTTTCTGTGTGCCTCTGTCTCCGTCCCTTAAAAAAGGGGTTCCGGCTAGAAAATGAAGTTGTGGGGCCGAAATCATTCAACGCTTTACCTAAATTCTCACGCAATATGTCTGATTGTTCCCTCGATAACTTTAAGGCTCATTTAGACACACTTTTGGGCAACATTCCAGACAAACCATGCAGCCCAGGATATACCGAATAGTTAATCAAACTTATACTTATTAAACTTATTCCGTATTTGCGTTTGCAACAAATAAACATTTTTGATTATTCTTCATATAAGTATTATTAAGCAATTATAGTTAGGCAATTATAGTTAGGACATTATAGTTAAATTAATATTGCAGGCTTAATTATATATACTGTATATACATATTTTGGTGAGCTCAACAAGTTCTCCACGGGTTTGTATATTTAGTGCAATTTATACCCGAATAACTTATTCAATACAATATAATTTATCAAGGTCTGTTGTCTGAAATGCAATTTATATTTAATCTTTTTAAAATTAAACTTTTTGTCTTAGTGATTTTATTTCGGCACGATTGTTTTTATTGACCTAAATAGTTGTTAATCTATGATATTTTGAACCGGGTTGAGTGAAATTAAAATTTGAAAAACAAATATAACTTTTGATACAATATATATCATATCAAACTGTGATAACCGGTCAACCGGTGATAACATCCCCCTGGTGTTTTTTTAATTAGTTTATATCTTCAATATGATTTGAAAAATGCGCAGAAAACGATATACCATCGAAATGAGAATTATCTAAAGTAAATAAAAATGTGAAAGAAATTTTTTTGGCGCCCCCTAGAGGATGGTGTAAGATTTAAGAAACTTCGCTAAGAATACTACTCCTCCGATATTTTCCATTTTTATTTTTCGGAATCAGCATGTTAATTTTTATCATATTCTTCGACCACTTTTTTTATTTTTATTTTATATTTCTGATAATTGGCAATAATGTAAAAAAAATCAAAATTTGTAAAAATTATTAAATTTATTAAATTTCCTTTCATAAAAGTAAAAAATCACAAAAAAAGGTTAAGAAATTGCAGAGGAGTAATATTTTTCGTCTGAAAAATCTCATTCAGAGACAAATTATGGGAGGGCAGGGAGGGTTGAACCACAAGGAGGGGTGAATCAGTGCAATTTAAAGGAGAACGATTGGGTTAGGCTTTTCCATGGATACACCATTAGAGAGACAATTAAAAACTGCATATTTCTACTGTTGTATTTAGTCTAACTCTAACCTTCATGCAGGAAAGCATACTTTTGCCACCTGTTTTCTAGATCCGATACAGCCGTAACGTTATAATGTGCTATTTTATGAACAATGACGTATATACTGTAGTTATTATTACCAGGTTTTTTTTGAAGTTTTCTTACCAGTTATATAGATTAAAGGTGAGAGTGTAGATAAGTAAAGATATACCCGAGGCGAAGCCGAGGGTTTATCTTTACTCCAAGGGTCACTTTTTTGTCAAAGTCGTTAACAAGTTTGACAAAATAAGAACACTTTTTTTATTATATATTATCTTATATGTATTTTACTGTATATTAATTATTGTATGTTATATTTTTATTGTAATATTTTTGTTCTAGAACACATTAATTTTGTTCTAGAACACATTTTTTTTTATACTAGCTACCTTTTTCTACTTTTTTTATAAATGTTATAAGAACATCGTGTTAGTTATCAATTTTGATAAATATTTTTGTTCTAGAAAACAATTGTTTCTAGAACATTACCATCCTACTGTCAGAAGGTCAAATATTTGTTCTAGAAAAAAACCTCATGATAAAAGCCTTTTTCTTATGGAAAAAATTGGTCAAAGTACCCAAGGTGTAGTAATGCCCATTTTACACAATGGAAGAAGCTTCGATGGACGATATTTATGCTGAAATAGGCCCATATAAAATAATGTAAGTGATGGAAAAAAGTAACATTTTTTGTCTTGCTGCCTTAATTTGTCTCGCTTCGCTCGTCAAATAATATCGCTCGACAAAAAAGTGTACTTTTTGCCACCACTTAAATAGTTATTACTAACGTTTCCGACATACATAGCGCAAGCCATAACAATGTTATAGGGAATGAGGTTCCCTCAACCTTTGCGATTCAGTCTCGCGAAATAATCGGCTTATCTCTCCCTATTCCTATATCAGGGAAGTTATATATGAGACAATATAATAAGTCATTCAAAGAGTGAGGACTTTATTACTAGCAACCAATTAAAGGAACACTCATCATATCCGTGAGGCGAACTCTAAATGTTCAGGGATCTTCGACAATTGTATTTACTTCCGTTATACTGACGATAACCATTCATAGATATTCATTTTTCCTTTCAGTTATTGTAACGTGTAATATTTTACATACATTATTTTTACTTTAATGATTTCTTACGAATTTAACGAGATTTTTTATTTTAATATCCAGGGAATTCCTGATCACTCAACATAAACGCCCATTAACCCGACCACTTTCATATGTGGGTTACATCGGTTATATTCACCAAGGAAGGAAGAATTCCTCGGTTTTAATGGGATAGTTCTCAATTGGCAAAACATTAGTAAAACTGAGTGATGCTTTCAATTTGCGTTTAACTGGTTGTAAAAAACAGAGGTACATTGCAGTTTGCCCTTACACGGTTTAACTGTCATTTGTAACGCTACTAACTAGGGCGAATTAGAGTTAAGTATGAAATTTCCGTTAGTTAGTTTGTTGTTTTGGTTAGAATAACGGGCCACTGTAACGTACTCCTTTCCCTTGGTACTTATAAAGCTCGTGGCCAACATGTGAGGAAGGGCGCAGAGTTGAGAGAGGGAGAGGGGCTCCTGTTCCGTCGGGTCTTACCACCATGCCGCTAAAAATATAAAAACTTTTACTGTTGTAAAAGTCAGGGGCTTACGCAAGCAGAGGGTGAAGGTGCAAGAAGGTGAGAAATGTGACAAAACAGGCCCTTTTATAACCAGACATTATGCAAATCAGGATTGAAACGTTCTGAAAGCTGATTGGCTGTAGCTCGTCCCTGATTGGTCGGAGCTACTGGTTAGCCTAGCAGTTACGTTTCGATCCTGTTGCATCTATGGGCTGGCGAGGGCAGGAGGTCGATGACATGAGTCATGTGACATAGAAACGTATCGGCGTTGGGCAAACCAAACGTGACACCACAGGACAAATCTATACGTTTATGATCCTATTTACAAATGAATGTTTGTGTGTAATGAATATTTGTGATTACTTTTGTATTGTTTAATTTAATATTTAACCACACCGAGTTGGAATAATTATTTTAACGACCTACGTTCCTCATTCGTTCCACGCATATTCTTTTTATCCATTTTAATACGTCACATTTTATTTCAGTTTCGGTACTCAGACTCAAACAGACTTTTATGGATTTTAAATGTATTTTAAATATTTTGTTCAGTCACATATTGTCATACCTTTTACTTCAAACCTTATATCTGTCGTAATGGTGCCCGGAACGCCCCCACCCGGTCACTTCCCCCCGGACACTTCCCCCCCGAATGGGGGGGGAGGTGTCCTAAATCCGTCGTAATCTGTGTGATACGTTTGTGTCTATAACGTGCATTTTATAATTGTTTTTATTGTCATTTTATCTGAATTAAACTAATGAATTGAATTGAATTGTGAGACTCAAACGTGATCCCACTGAACTAACCTACACGAGATTATTTACAAACACTTTGAAGATTTTTATATTCGCTAGTTTTTGCTATTTTTATTAGTGTTTTTTATTACTTCCAATGTTTTAAGAATTCTAGAATACCATTGGTTGATATTCTATATTCCATTAGCTAGTAGTAGTTGTTTGTTTGTTAAATTAATGTTATTTTTTAAAATTTTTAATGTTATTTTTTTTATATACGAACTAATAATCTAATTTTTCTGGATTACTTCGCATGACGCTCGACTATGAACAAGCCGTAAATAAACACCTATTTATTTATTGCTCGTGCTGTCTTGGTTACTCTTAATAACAGAGTGTATTATTATCTATTTCTTGTTGCAGTTACCTAATATAGGAAATTACCTAAATAATTTTTTTTTTACTTGCTAGTATGTTCGTCAACCTGTTAGCTATTATTTTTACAATTATATTACATTTTTAAAGGTAACAGTTCCGTATAGAACTGCATTTTTATATCATAAAGCATTGTTACCATGGCTACAGTACAGTGAAGAGTTCTAGTTTTTCTAGTAGTTCTAATTTATTTATTCATATTATTATTCAAAAATTTACCGGTACCAAATTGTATTATTTGTTAAATTTACTAGCTATTTTAAAATTAAAAAAAAAATAGCTATATGTTTTAGAACATTATTATTTTTTATTTTATTTATGTACCGGTAATATTATATGTATTATACGCTATTCTAGAGCATAAATAATACAAATAATATAATGTTCTAGAACATATAGCTAGTTATTTTTCAATACAAGTAATACAAAATTTATTTAGAAAATTTATCTACCAAATTGGATATTTTTTAAAATTTACTCCAGAACATGTTTCTAGAATTAATTCTAGAACATGTTTGCTGGTATATAAAAATGTTCCAGATATATTATTATTTAATATTATCTTTTATACATCTTGTTAAGTAATACAGAAATTTAGCAATAAAACAACATATTATGTATAATGTACCTTTATCACATAAACGTTTTTTTTAAAACATTTTTTATAAAATAAAAAAAATTTCAGGAGGTGGGCGTCAAAACCCCCCTCTTGTCTCGCAAACAAAAACTGCAATCAAATGGGATAGGCTAATGCAGCTTGAGATATAGGATCTCTTCCTGAGGTACTGGTACATTATCATCTGATTCATACCTAAAGTAGTACCGAAGCAGGACCTTATCGCCCCTGGAACTTTATCGCCTCTATAAATTGCATTTTTGTTGGGAACTTATCGCCCCCGTGTTCTGAGTTTTTAGGAACTTATCGCCCCTCTGTTCTGAGTTTTTAGGAACTTATCGCCCCTGGGTCTTTATCGCCCCCGAGTCTTTATCATCCCGGTCCTTTATATCGCCCCTGTCATTATATGCAGGATACTTTCCCCCAACTTTCTCATACTTCCTCTAAGTCACATATATTTTACTGTAGTTATAGTTTATATTTATACTCAAGTAGTTTCAGTTAGAGGAGGCCTACCTACTGTTTTTAAAAGTACTAAAGTGCTAACAAACAGCAGTCCTGCAATGGTAAAGTGCTAACTGTTTTAAAGTGCTAACCTAAAGTGCTAACACTCCCTGAAAAAAATTTGTTAAGACAAGTTGACTACAATTCCAGGTTCCGATTGGCTCATTTCGAAGTGTTAGCAGTTTGACCCCTTTGCAAGCACAAATTAAAAACGTCAAATAGCAACAAATTTTAACAACTGCCCCCTAGCGACCAGATTCAGAATTATTGAAAAAGGTAAAGTGCTAACTGTTAGCACTATAGAGTTTCTCCATAAGACATATTCTAAATGTTAGCTCTTTAAGGCTAATTTTGTTGTATAATTATTGCATTGCAAGCCAGAACATATGTTAGCGTTTTATAACCTTTTTTATTGAAATAAATTGATTATTAATCAAGCCGAGATCACAAGAGGAGATTATGAGTTTCTGAAATGAATAATACCGGCCAACAGAAAGCATAAAGTGCTAACATTAGGCATATTCAATTCATATATTAAACGTCTATGTCTTTGCAACTAGTTCATGGATTTCTTAAAAGCATTCAATAATATGGCACATAATCACAACCATTAATTAATTTATTCTCATAATTATATATTATTCTAAATCCTTAATCCTTGCAATAAGTTTCCTTTTCCAGAAAATAGAGAGGTCATTCTGTATGTCAAATTTCGTGCAATCTCAAATTTTAATTTTTACATATACTGCTATAACGTAAATTGCTACAAGTATTTTGAAAATGTGTCACCAATTTCTTACCCATTATTGCACACCGCTGCTATTCTTGGTCTTTTCGAGGTCAAAACTTTAAACCTCTCTAAATACATACATAAAACCAATAAGCCATGTCCCGGAATGCAGTGTATTTAATTCAATGACAGGGTATCGCCTGATAACTTTAAAGAAGTAAAAGTGTTCTGTGTCTGTACTCCCAGATATTCCCATTGGCGATATCTCCTTTGCAGAAGTGAAGGCTGCTGCAAAGAGCATTAAGACCAATCGTGCCAGTAGTGGAGTAGATGGTGTCCCCCTGAGGTCTTTAAAATACCTGAGTGTTTAAAGCTTATCTAGATCCCATTGATCCCTCTGGATCCCATTGAGAGACTGCTCCTTGGAAATCAGAATGGGTTCCTTAAAGGTCGTGAGACCATGGAGCCCATTTTGGTACTTAGAAGGATAATTGAAGAGATTGATCAAAAAAGAAAGACAGGCATCTGGCTGTTATCTTAGTTGATTTATTCAAGGCCTTTTATTCAGTCTCTCGCTCACGTATGTTCAGCATACTTTCATTATATGGGATTCCTGATGAAATTATTGCAGCAATCAGATCAGTATACGATGGTTCCACAACATTTGTGTCTACTGCTGACGGTGACACAGAACCATTTGAAGTGTTATGGGGCGTCCTCCAGGGAGACACACTTGCACCATTCTTGTTCATAATTGTGGTTGACTATGTTCTACGCATGTCCTTAGATCATCATAATGATGATGGGGGTGATGATAACTCCACCTACTGGCTCCAGAAGTCGAGGAAATCCTGCCAAGTACCTAACTGATCTAGACTTTGCTGATGACTTAGGAGTACTCTCAGAATCACTAGAGGGAGCCCAACTGCTCCTCAGCTCATTAGAACATGCTGCTTCTAGTGTTGGTCTTTTTATTAACTCCATAAATGACCAAAATTTTGACAGTTAACTATGAAAGTCCTCAGCAAGTCTCTGATCGGATGAGCATAAGCTCAAAGGATGTGAGCATGTGGACGACTTCTGTCACCAGGGTTCATGGATCCGTCGGTCAGGCGAGACCTTCGAATACGCAAGGGAAAGGCATGGGCAGCCTTGAATAGGCTTTCCAGGATTTGGAAGTCACATAGAATTAATCGCAATCTTAAGGTACGATTATTTAGAGCAGCAGTAGTTCCAGTACTCCTCTATGGGAGTCCATGCTGGGCTCTAACTGCAGAGGATACCAAATCTCTGGATGGTACATTCACAAGAATGCTACGCCGGGTTCACTGTGTCAAGTACAATCCACACATCTCCAACCAGACACAATATAACATTGGAGGTGTCTCATTGGTTCCCCCAGGCTTGACACTAGAACAAACCCGCCTCCGCTTTGCAGGACATTGCTTTCGGCGTGTGGACCAGTCAGTGCATAATCTTGTTCTTTGGTAGCATCATGCAGTGAATAAGCATGGTGGACAGCCCATGACTTTCTTGAGACGAATCAAGCCTTTGTCATCAATCAAGCTTTTGTCGTCAAGCCTGCACAGCATTCTATTTATTGCGTTTATTGTGTTTATTGCTTTTTAATCAGCCATAGATCACAATATAGATGACAATGTGTTTCAGAAATAAATAATTCCAGTCAGCAGAAATCATATAGGGTAACATACTGTACATCTATAAATACAAGCATTCATTGTCTTATATGCGCATTAAGGTTCTGACCCACTTTGGTAGCCTGATAAATCAGCGATTGGAAATGCAGAAATGTATGTTCTATTGTTTAAAAAGGAGAACTTTTTTTTAGGATTCTCTATTTTATTTTGAAAATGAAAAATATAGAACGTTATAAAATATTTTAATTTAACATATTTTATATGTTTGAGAACATTTTCACAAATGAAATTAGCAAAAACTTGGTAGTATAAAATTTGGTGTGTACACCCCACCACCCCCCCACTCCCCAATGATTACATAATTAATATTATAATATATTCAATATCCTTTCACATCCCAAAGAACGAATAATGAGTTAGCATTTTATGATGTGTGGTGTCTTGAAATATTCAACACAAAAACACATAATCATTATCTTCCAAGATTTACAGATACCTTCACTTCAAACTCCTAACTTTGCTAATATTACTATTGTTATTGGTGTTTTTAGTAAGTTAGCACTTTAGAACACTTGAGCCCTCTTGCGGGTGGTGCAGAATTGGTGTTGCTAAATGTTGCTAAAGTCTGTTACTGAGTTAGCACATTGGTACTTTCAGAAATCACTGGTATGGTGTCACTTTACCAAGGAAATCCCGCGTTAGCACTTACAGACTTATGTGGTGCATATACAATTAGAAATTATATTTTTCATATTCAATTCATAGACTACAGGACTAAGCAGCAGCTTGATTTATTTGCACTTGTTGCTTTTAAGCAACAGTTATATTATTAGTCTTATCTCAACCAACCATTACTTGCGGCTTATAGTAGGTTAATTAAATTATCCAATAAAAACGAAGGCGCTGGGGTTGGTGGTTTAAATTATGCTGTAAGTTTAGTTTATAGGTGTCTTTAGGTCGGCTTTTTTTTATGCCAACGATAAATTTATGGTGCCAAAAAAATATTATTAAAGTATTTTTTTTGTACATATATAGGCCTACTGCATATATTACATGTATTATTTCAAATTTACAGGTTTGTTTGTAATTCTGAGGTGCAAAATAAGCCGTGTTGCTTTTAAGCCAGAGAATGCAGTAAAGGACTGGGAAACGGATCAGAACAGTGAAATTTTAGGTTTTCCTTTTGTAGGATGTAAAAGCCTTTTTGTTTAAAGGCTTTTTTTTCTTCTTTCTTTTTTTGCTTTCTTTTTTGTTTTTGTTTTTGTTCTAAAGTAAAATTCTTGATTGTCATAGAAAGGCAGATATAAATACATAGTATATAGTATATTGTTATTGTGGAAGATCACCCAATGTGGCGAACAAGTATTCCTTTTTAGGTAACAGAGTGGAAGGGTTTACTGTGGAAGATCACCCATGGTGGTGAACCGACATTCCTTTAGGAAACAGATTGGAAGGGTTTACTGTGGAAGATCACCCATGGTGGTGAACATGCATTCCTTTAGGAACCAGAGTAGAATGGTTTAATGTGGAAGATCTTCACCCTTGACGGCGTACAGGCATTCCCTAGCTTGCCAAAGCCTAAACGTTTCTCTCATTCAAAATTCATATTAGTCACACTGGCGATAAGTTACTTGAAATATGAACTAAATCATACCTAGTAGTAGGCCACTTATTCCAGAATATCTTATCTTTATTTTAAAAAAAAAATAATGTCCAAAAACAAATATTTTTCTATTACGACATTTTCGTTACAAAAATCATTAACGGTTCCGTATACTACTACATTTTGGAAAATAGTGATATTTTAGCATTTTTATGTTTTTTAATTGATGCGCAAAAATTTAGGACTTGCTTTTGTTTTATTGGCATTACCACTACTCCTTGGTTAGCCATTGAGCAGATTTTGTATACTAGCCGGTTTTTGCATTATTTATATAAACTACAGTAGTTTTCGTACATGAGAGCTTAATGTTATAGAACATGTTTTATATTAATTAAGAAAAAATTAAGACATTTTTTGTTCTAGAACATTTTATTTAAACAACATAAATTTTTTAAACTATCTAGTTTTTGCTACATTTTTAAAATGTTCTAGAATATGTTATCAATTAAGGTTCTTGAACACATTTGTTGTTCTAGAACATTTTATCGAAAAATATTAAATACAACCCGTATTAAAAAATTGTTAAAATCTAAAATGCAGGGCTATATAATTTAACTTTCTGAATTGTAAAGTAAATTTGGCTGCCATCTATATTTTGTAGAAAAACACTAGCTAGTAAATAATAATTACTTTCTATAATAATTAATTAGACCTACTACTAGCTACCAAGACTCATAAATTACTCCAGACAAATTTAAGTGAGGATTAAAGAATCAAGGATGAAATCATTAAATTAAATTAAGGATTAATTTATCATTTAATTTTTTTTACTAGCTAATAAAATGTCCTAGCTAACACAAAATCAAAATTACAAGCTACCATATCACTGTCAGAATGTCAAATATTTGTTCTAGAACAAAAAACCACACGATAAAAGCCATTTTCACAATAAAAAAATTGACAAAATTTTTTTAAACTTATTTATTTCACTAGCTAATACAAAGTACTAGCTAACAGAAAATAAAATTATTAACTACCATCTTACTTTTAGAAGGTCAAAATATTTATTCTACTACGAAAAACCCCATGATAAAAGCCATTTTCATATGAAAAAAATTCGTCAAAAAATGGGTACCCAAGGTGTAGCAATTCCGTTTTGTTAAATTATTTTGTTTTATATTATATATTTTGTTTTAATGATTTTTGTGTTTTTTATGTTAAAAATTAAATTCAAAAAATACAATATTTTTTAAATAAATTATTATACCTGTACTAAAATTGGTAAAATTATAGAAAGCTAAGTTTTGGAATGGAAATAGGACAATATTGATTGAGTGTTGATGTAAGTTTTCTCACTTTTATCGGGACCTATTTCAGCATAAATATCGTCCATCGAAGCTTCTTCCATAGTGAAATACGGGCATTACTACACCTTGGGTACCAATAGTTTGTTTGTTTTATTTTCATACTATAGCCTACGCATACATTTATTAAATTTACATTATTACATACATTATTACACATATATCATTAATTAAATATTAGGCCTACTAGTTACTAGCTAACATAATTATAATTAAGTGCTACTTTAGCTAGTTCTAGGAAAAAAACCTGAAAATTTTCCTAATAAATACAATAGGGCCTACTAGAATACTACTACTAGGATCGGCATGCTGCATTGCAGCTGCATTTTTAAGAATGCTGTGCCGGCTTGTCAACAAAATTGCACCGCCACAACTCCCTATCACCCATGACATTTGCTAGATCATCCGCATCTTTAAGGCCAGTGTCATTTAAGATGCGTCTCAGGAAAGTCATGGGTTGTCCACCATGCTTATTCACTCCATGAGGCTGCCAAAGTACAAGATTATGCACTGGCTGGTCCTCACGGCGAAAGCAATGTCCTGCAAAGCGGAGGCGATTTTGTTCTAGTGTCAAGCTTGGGGGAACCAATGAGACACCTCCAATGTTATATAGTGTCTGGTTGGAGATGTGTGCATTGTACTTGACACAATGAACCCGGCGTAGCTTTCTTGTGAATGTGCCATCCAGAGATTTGGTGTCCTCAAGCAGTTAGAGCCCAGCATGGACTCCCGTAGAGGAGTACTGGAACTACTGCTGCTCTAAATAATCGGACCTTAAGTTTCCGATTAATTCTCGGTGACTTCCAAATCCTGGAAAGCCTATTCAAGGCTGCCAATGCCTTTCCCTTACGTATTCGAAGGTCCTCACCTGACTTCCGGATCCATGATCCCAGGTAACAGAAGTCGTCCACATGCTCAAGCATACCATCCTTTGAGCTTATGCTCATCCGATCAGAGACTTGCTGAGGACTTTCAAAGTTAACTGTCAGAATTTTGGTCTTTCTGGAGTTAATAAAAAGACCAACACTAGAAGCAGCATGTTCTAATGAGCTGAGGAGCCGTTGGGCTCCCTCTAATGATTCTGAGAGAACTCCTAAGTCATCAGCAAAGTCTAGATCAGTTAGGTACTTGGCAGGATTTCCTCGACTTCTGGAGCCAGTAGGTGGAGTTATCATCACCCCATCATCATTATAATGATCTAAGGACATGCGTAGAACATAGTCAACCACAATAATGAACAAGAATGGTGCAAGTGTGTCTCCTTGGAGGACGCCCCATAACACTTCAAATGGTTCTGTGTCACCGTCAACAGTAGACACAAATGTTGTCGAACCATCATATACTGATCTGATTGCTGCAATAATTTCATCAGGAATCCCATATAATGAAAGTATGCTGAACATACGTGAGCGAGAGACTGAATCAAAGGCCTTGAAGAAGTCAACAAAGATAACAGCCAGATGCCTGTCTTTCTTTTTTGATAACTCTTCAATTATCCTTCTAAGTGCCAAAATGGGCTCCATGGTCCCACGACCTTTACGGAACCCATTCTGATTTCCACGGAGCAGTCTCTCAATGGGATCCCTGATGCGATTTAATAGAATCCTATTGTATAGCTTTGCAGCAATCGAGATCAATGAGATTCCCCGAAAAGAACCATAGAGTGTTAGGTTGCCCTTCTTGGGAACTGGCACCAACTTATTTGTTTTCATTTCTTGTGGGACTCTTGTTGTTCGGTACATGTCTACTATGATGGGATAGATGAGCTTTAAACACTCAGGTATTTTAAAGACCTCAGGGGGAACACCATCTACTCCACTGGCACGATTGGTCTTAATGCTCTTTGCAACAGCTTTCACTTCTGCAAAGGAGATATCGCCAATGGGAATATCTGGGAGTACAGACTCAGACACTTTTACTTCTATAAAGTTATCAGGCAATACCCTGTCATTATTGAGGAGTTTTTCAAAGTGGGCTTTCCAACCATTGAGGCGATCGGCTGGTGATTCAGCCTTAACATTGGTGGTTGGTTGGCTTTTCCGCCCAGAATACGTACTAGAATACGTAGGATTCATCAAAACACTACTGACTCACATCACATAAAACACAGACAAAAAATCAACATTTTGGTACCCATGCGCTTTACGAATGATAAAATGTATTATTTTTAATTTTGTGCTGCCATAAAAATTCTAGCAATCTGAAAATATAACACCATATTATTATATGTAATATAACATCACCTAGCCCGTAATAGTTGCAGCAAAAATAAGATAATATGTATAAAGACACTTTTTGTCAAAAAATGTAGTGTAGTGGCATACAGAACTACGGGGCCAAAATAGGTACTTTTGCACTTTAGGTCCCCACCACCCAGATTTTTTTATATCAAGGAAACATAATATTATTATGTTCTAGAATATGAATAGCATTATCTGAGAACATTTTTATGTATTTTCACTTAAATACATATGTACCTACATTTTTTATGGTATAATGCTAGTATTTTTTACTAGCTAGTAATTTTTGGAAATTATTTTGGTCATTAATATATTCTTCAACAGTTTAACCTGAAATATCATTGACTTTCACATTTTTAATAATTTCCTGAAATATCATTGACTTTCACATTTTTTATAATTTCTAAAAAAAAAATGTTCAAAAATGTTCCTAGATAGTCACACTAACCTTGTAGTAGTGTAATTTGCATAAAAAACACAGACAAAAAAAATCTAGGGGTGGGGACCTAAAGTGCAAAAGTACCAAAAAAAATCTGCATCTTATTTATAAAGTGTCGGTATCGTTCTAAAACCTGTTTACAATTAGTTAAAGCATATTATTTTATTTGAGGCGAGGAGAAAATTCTTTTACAATCAAAAATGTATTTCCTATCAAAGGCGTAGCGTTGGGGGGGGGGGGGGGGGGGGGACGTTCCGCGGGCGCACTAACTCACCCAGGGGCGCTGAAATGTCTGGGAAAATGTCAGGGAATTCTTGTAAAAATAGGACAAATCTGTGAAATGTCAGGGTTTGTGATACAGTATTTACAGGACATGTGTCATAAGCGAAATTAATTAATTAACAATTTAAAGTTTATGGGTTGTGAAAATGACATACAGTGTAATTCAACATAAAAACACTAACTTAAGTAACTAACGTATAAGTTATTTATTCTGTAAATAATACTTGAAAAGTAAAAAAAATTCGAAAAGTAGAAAAACACGAAGAAGTGTAGAGAGTGATTATTATTATAATTTAACACGTTTAGTATTATGTTATTGATAATAATATAATGAACATCAGCATTGCTTCAGTCTACATCGCATCCACCACGAGTCATCCAACTCAAACTTCGGTTACTGTTGGTTATGTCTTCACAGCAATCTTATTATCAGCACTTATTGTCGTCATAATACTAGGCAACGCTATGGTTATCATCAGCATGGCGAAGTTTCCTAAACTGAGGACCACCAATAATTTATTTATCTTCAACCTGTGTTTTTCGGATCTGTTATTGGGATTGTTAGTGATCCCATTGAGTGCTTATATCCAACTAAATAAAACCTGGGACTTTGGTCTTGCCTTGTGCAACTTATACATATGTTTGGATGTGATGCTTTGCACCGCGAGTTTGCTTACAGTGTTAGTGGTAACCTTCGATCGCTACTACGCGATAATATTTCCATTTCGTTACCAAGAGAAGATGACAGGAACTAAGATGGTTGCGGCTTTCGTTACTATCTGGGTGATATCAATATTGGTCTCATTTGTACCAATTTGGTTGGGTTGGAATACTGCAGATGGTGTAGTACAAAATTCAAAGAACCCTGAGCGATGCGTCTTCGATATTTGCTATGCGGCGTACACATTGCCAGTTGGTTTTATAACCTTTTGGATTCCACTATTGGTTATGTTGATTATTTACGCGAGAATTCTTCGAGTAGCATGGCAACAAACTGATGTAATAAGTATGCAGAGGAAATCTGTTATGAACTATGTACCTAATAGAAATCCAGTAGTTAGTGGAAGTCCACTAAGGCCCAGGGTCTATGTAGCAACCACTAAGGTGAACTCCTGGGTGACTGAGCATAAGTCGACCATAACAGTTGTTGTCATACTTGGAGTTTTTCTCATCTGTTGGTTTGGATATTTCATTATATTTACGTTCAGTAGCCTCTGGGACTGTGCAACTGATACTATCTTATTTGAAATCCTCTGGTGGACTGGTTACGCGAATTCTGCTATAAATCCCTTGATCTACTCCTTGCTAAATCGCGACTTTCGGGACAGCTACAAGCGCATAATTCGTCGTTCTACCATGTACACTCACACATCGTCATATGTTCCATCAACTGTACAATCTCATTCTCCACATCTGGTAACCCGAATGAATATCAAGGAATAACCCAATAACCGAATATCATGGAAATAGTCCATATAAATAATATGCTTCACGAGAATTAAGGATAATTGCACATCATCTAAGTTTAATCTAAATTTTACAGATACCTCTTACATAATTGACTGAGCTGTTTGCTCTGTGGTAATTTATTGGTAACAACCATAATTTAACAAAGAATAACTTTAAGATATTCAATATATTAATGGTTCCTGTCGTCGTATATACCTTCATATATATATATTATCGATAATATAATAATATTACTGAATTTTAGGGAAGTTCCCGCATATAAGAGAACTATTTATAATCAAATGGGGTATAATAAAGTGTTGAATTGGAAACATGTGATTTACCTTACATCCCATACCGGTACTGTATACTAACGGATGGCAGGAAGTACCAAGTAGTATAACATTTTGTACATCAGCTATCCCACAGAAGTTAGTAATCAAGCACTTTATAAAATACAGATACGTGAGTGATGTACACTATAAACACCTGATTAGACATCCAACTCAATCAGAATCCCGGAAATTTACCAGAATGCCATAGCAGTATTGGAATGTGGTTGAGATTTCCGGTATATCTACTATGAGATGATTAAAACGTGTAATGCGTAAATGTAATTCATATATAAACTGAATGATCCAGCCACTTCAACCAGACTCCAGGATAAGTCTCTCATCCAATGATTCGAATAGCAGCATCAGCTGAACTGTAGGAATGCCAATTCCAATGCTGCAATGCCTTAGCACTTTCGTAGTCAGTGGAAATATAGTGATTTAACATAAACCAACAGCGTAAAGCTGAAAGCACACAAACCACAATCGTCAATAATAATTATAAATACTACAAAAAGTGAAACTGAAACCTTACTCTTTTGTTCGCGCTTTTGAAGACCTTTAGCAGTTTAACCTGCCAAAATTTATATGTCTTTTAGTTAATTAAAACCACTTTAGCATACGACAATATTTTATGCTAATACGCAAAACATTAGCCGAAGTCAGCCCATGCGCGATCATTCACCCGATGGATCTACACCCGGGAGACTGAATTCGGATGCTTGAATTGTATTATTACAGTGTAAGGTTGCAGTGTATACCTAATGTATTATTCGATAGATCGTTAATAATTAATCTCTGACAGATATTATTGGCTTTCGGGAAATATTAACAGTTCCTTTAGGACGTGGCGCTTTATCTATTTAAACAGAACTAGGACTTATACTAAACGCAACGATACTGCTTATGATTAAAGTATAAAGCGTATTCTTTAGGAAATACTTTGTTACCAATC
>JAUCBJ010008881.1:0-13946 GCA_032718475.1 Nemertoderma westbladi | reverse complement strand
TGCGCTTACAGCGGCAGTCAGATGCTGTCGCTACAACCGCGCGTTACTTGAAGCAACAGGGCCTGATTGCTGTGCCTTTTGACAAGGGGAACGGCTATTGTGTCATGAGGAAGGAGTCGTATCTGACCAAGGCTGATACTCTCATCGCCGACCCCGCCAAGTTTGGTCCCCCTCCCAGGCCGCCCGGGTGCTGTGAAGATCGATATTTACCGTCGTAGGGCCGAGGTTATACGGGACGAGGTCACCAGTATTGTGGGTAAGGAGAGTAAGGAACTCCTAGCCAAGTTACTACCGCACAAGGATACTACTCCCCCGAGGCTGTATGGCCTCGCTAAGGTCCACAAGGCTGGTGTCCCCCTCCGCCCGATAACTTCAATGCCCGGCAGCATCTACCACCCTGTCGCTGAGTACCTCAGGGACATGTTGCAGATGCTGCCAGAGGGTAGGATTGGTACTAACAGCGCCGGGGCTGCCGATCGTCTCGCCGAGCTGGAGGTAGAACCCACGGACCGCCTCTACTCCCTGGACGTAGTGAGTTTATTCACTAATGTTCCACTCAAGGAGGCGGTGCAGCTTGCTGCTGATCTACTGTACGAGCAACTTCCTGACCAGCCTATCAACAAGGACCAATTTATTCGTCTTATGTTGGTTGCTACACAGGATGATGTATTCCTGGATCACCGTGGTAACTACCGTTGTCAGAGGGATGGTGTCGCCATGGGCTCCCCTTTGGGTCCCATACTCGCCAACATCTTTCTGCAATTGGCGAAGCTAACACCATTCTTAGCAATAACCAATATACGAATGCGATGATTCAACGCGAGCTTACCGCCGTCCGTGCCGCTAGGGGGCGTCTTGGCAATTGTAGTGAGAGCGAGGTGACTGCGGTTGCACCCACTGAGGTCATTGACCTGGTGGATCCAGCACCCGTAGATAATCCCAGGCCTATCATCTGTAAGTTTGAGTACCGCGGTCGGGCTACCGAACTTTTCGTTCGTAGGCTACGTGGTCTAGTACCGAGATCTTGCGCACGGCCAGTGCGGTTTGTTTACACAACTGCCAAACTGCGCCAATCACTGCCATCATTGAAACATCCGGTTCCCGATATTCTGGCTTCTAACGTCGTGTATTCATTTGCTTGTCCCTCTTGTAAGGGGGAATATGTTGGACATACCATCCAACACTTATTTGAACGCGTTAGACAGCATCAAGACGGGTCGGCCAATGATGGTAGTGAACAAGGCAAGACAGTTCACAACCATATCATGACGCACCGCGGGGAGCCCAACACACGTTGGTTGACTGACTGGCGAGAGTTGTTCAAACACTTCAAGGTTATTGCACGGCACCCTTTGCGTCCTGTCCTGCAAAAACTAGAAATGTTTTATATACGCACTCGCCAGCCAGCTATTAACAAGCAGAAACGTGATTGGCGCAAGTTTGAGGTGCTGCTTCCCAGTGGTTAGACGGATACACTTCTACCTTGTTTCACTTTACCGTCCCGTCTCCCTTGGGAACTTCTATCTATTGTCTCCTTTCTAGCACTAGCTACTTGAGAAAGCCCCCATTGGGGCGAAACCTACTGATCAGCTGACAGCCGTCAGCTGATTACTGATTGCATGCAACGTCTAATGGTCAGTTGCTTTTTTATTTTAGTATTTGTATCGTACTGTACTGGCATACCTACCGGTAAGGTTTTTTACTTCAGCTTGACAATTAAAGAATAAAATAAGTATTTTTAAGTACTATACACTTTATTTAGGCGTCTACTAGGGGCTAATATCTAAGTAACTAGTCAGTGTTGTTGACGATGACTGCTTCGAAGAGTGAATTAGAGAGAGAAGAACTGACTATTGGTTCCACCTTGGTGTAGTGCTTGTATTGAATATGCACACATCTCTCTGAGTTCGTGGGTTCGATCCCCGCATGGAGTCTAGGGCAGTTTTCGTTTCGGCACGAATGCTTCAAAGGGACGAGCCAGGGCGCATCTCTGCTTTGCATCCTTAAGTGGTAGCTAAATGAGTACTAGGAGTTTCCTCTGGGGAGTAAAGTTCTGGGGGGACCGCACTGGAAATAGGTCGTCAGACTTTGTGCGCAATCCCTGGCCTAGCGGCCGAAGAAAATTTACTTTACTTTATTTAACGAAATTTACAGTACGTAATGTGTATATTATTATTCTAATTTAAGGTACTACAGTATATGCTTTAACAGTAGTTTGTATAATACGCTAAATTGATAGCATATTCGTATTTATGAATGCTAAATGCCAAAATGGAAATAGAATATGCGTATTGGTTACACTAAATGTATCGGAAATGTGTATTTATCATACAGTTAGTAGATGTATGTGCGCTTATTGAATACGATATTTTTAGTGGATTTAATTCGGGAAGCCTGGAAAGATCTCATTTCCACTAACAGAGCTCGCTCGCTCTAGTAGTAGTTGGAGAATCGGGAAGCCTGGAAGGATCTCATTTCCACTAACAGAACTCGCTCGCTCTAGTAGTAGTTGGAGAATCGGGAAGCCTGGAAGGATCTCATTTCCACTAACAGAGCTCGCTCGCTCTAGTAGTAGTTGGAGAATCGGGAAGCCTGGAAGGATCTCATTTCCACTAACAGAGCTCGCTCGCTCTAGTAGTAGTTGGAGAATCGGGAAGCTTGGAAGGATCTCATTTCCACTAACAGAGCTCGCTAGATATCGTACATGTAGTAGTATAGGCCTACTGTAGTATTTACTTACAGTGGATTGGAGACGCTTATATATAGCCTTTACTGTTGTAATCGTAGTGTTTGGTTGATACTTTACGTCTACCGTTAGTACTGGATACCGGTACTGTATGGGTATCGCGTAGTAGAACATTTTGTCGATTTAGTGGTACCTACTGTACATAGTTGTGTTGAGACACTCACCTCTTCGAATACGTTCCCGAATATTTTTTAATGATTTTGTTACTGACTGAATGACTCCTTCTATATCAACTAATTTTACTTCTATCAAAGGGTTTATACGATAAGAGTCATCCTGGTTATCAGATTGCTTCACGACTACTGGTATGTAACTTTGTCTGGGACTCAATATCTCCAATCCATGTCGAGTTCTGTTCGAATCAATTAGTCCCAATGCTGTGGAGGGGAATTCAAACCAATAATAGGAGTTGGTGGAGCGGATGTTGTATTTTATTTTGGAACTATAAGTTAAACAAATACTGGTTAGTGTACAGTATGCCTAATAAATGTTTGCTTTTACAGAACAGAATCGGTTTTTATTCATCCAAAAATACTCTTTATGGGTGTGATTTTGATTTTGAGGTAACGGATGGATTAAACCACGACAATAATGCCTAGGTAGACGTAGAATGGCATTAATTTATTTTCTGCTATTTTCAAACCTACAAAATCCAAATTATTGAAATACAATATTTTATACCGGTATAATAATATGTAAGTCGCGTTTCGCATAGGGGGCAGTGCAGTGAGCCTACGTACAGTACACACACACACACACACACCCACACACACACACACACACACACACACACACACACGAAATATTCACTACACGATTCTTCCCTTACTTCCCCCCCCCCCCCCCCACCGACCGTAAGTAATATTCATCTCAGAATATATCCAATATCCCAATATTATGACACATCCCATCCCAGACATCCTTAGCCGGCCTTATCCACCCAACTTTGATCAGTAGGCCTATTGCCGGCTACTCCCCTACGAGTTATTGCAATACAATACTAATCCAATAACATCCCTTCTCTCTCACTGGCCCTCAGTATGCCAACATTTACCTTCACCTACCTATTACAGTTGTAGCAGGGAATAATTGATAGTCACCTTAAAATATATTGTCGTGCATCTATAATCAGTTATTGGTCAGTCAAACAGCTATGTGTTAATCATATTTGTATGAGTTGAATGTAAAACCTCTGCACTAGAAAGGCAAACTGTGTGTGGGTGATAATTAGGGGTCAACTCCATATTGACCCCACACCGGGTTTAAAAATGGCCACATTTGGATGGAGAGAGATAGTCTTTTACACCATCTGCCTTAAATTGAGCTCTGCTCCGAAAGTCAGTAAAACATTAGCCTAGAAGTGAGGTCTGCTCCAAGGTATACGACGTCTTTGTTGCTGGGCCAGGCCCTAATATGGCTTCGCGGTCGCCATTCCGCCTAGGATTGAGTTTCGCTGACTAATTAACCCCAGAGCGCTTGCGCACTCTGTCCACTGGCTACTTACTGTAGTTCGTCCCAGGACCAACTATTTAGTTTTGGGGGCAAAGTAGCAGTGTCCCTATAGGCTTATCAGTTACGGTAGTGCTTGTGCACTTGTAAAGGCTTTTGCGGATCTAGCTAGTTATTTTCCCGCAAAGTACTCTGTAAGTGTTTTAGCGGACATAAAAAGCCGTTTTCTTGCTGTGTGGGTGTTTTGGTGTACATAAAAAGCCATTTTTCTGTGTGTGTGCTTTGGCGGACATGGCAGGCCGTTTTGTGCCGCAATACGCCAAAATACTCTTAATACAGTGTAGTTCAGATGACGACATCTATCAGCTGATATGTCGATACGTGGAGCTTTTTGGCTTTCTTTGTTCTTTGTTCGGCTCGACCAATCAGAGCGATTTTCATTTTGTGTTGGACAGTGCCTGTAGAAACTCACGCAATTCAGTCAGTGTGTATCTTTCTAAGCCCAGAACACCGGCTTAGGATTCTTCTGTACTTCTGTGGAAGTTTCAGACTTTGACCTAAACCTCAGAAACATCAGATGGCTTTGATCAAAGGAACGTAAAACTATTAACGCATCACACACAACACACCGCCACATCGCGGCATCACGCAACGCCATTCAACTACACATACTGACTGTTCACCGCATTATTTGATTCTGTTATTAATTGGTGTTACTGTGTTATGTTGGTATATATTGCTGATATATTTGGAGAATACCGATGAATAATCATAAAACCCTCAATCTCTTTGATTACTAAAGGTTAGAGGAACAGGTTTACCGGTAGCAACTGCGACTTACATTATAGTGGTTTTTGTGTGAATCGAATGCTATTTCATAATCCCTACATGTGTCAGTTGCGATCCTCCTTATATATGATCAAATTCAGTGACGGTCGGCAGATCAGTGCGCAGTAGTGTGAACTAGTGTGAAGTCGTGTGAAGTAGTGTGAAGGTTAATAAAGCATCTCCTAAAGAATGCGCTTTTTACGAAACTCAGTAGCCATCCAGTTGTGATTAGTATAAGTCATAACTCTGTTTTATACTTAAAGCGCCACGTCCTAAAGGAACTGTTAATATTTCCCCAAAAGTAAATATATTGTCAGAGATTATATATTAACGATCAGTCGAATAATACAGTAGGTCTACACTGCAATCACTATCAAAGCATCCGAATCCAGTCTCCCTTAACTGTGGGTGAATGGTCGCGCACAGGCTGGCTTCGGCTGATGTACCTTCAGTACATTAAATAATTGATATACAAAAAGACACCTAAAATTGGCAGGTTAAACTGCTAAAGGTCTAAAAGCGCGAACAGCACTCTGTCCGCTGGCTATACGGTTCATACCCAGCCTCGCCAGGATCGACCGTATAGTTTTGAGGGCAAAGTAACAGCTAACCGTTTGCGTCCAATCGGTCCCACCCCTTTTTGGACTCATGCGGGGTAACCTGGTGTTCTGCACTATCGCCAAGTTCCAATAGCATGAAGCTGCACCAAGTTTATTACGACGTTCTGCGACTTTTGCCTTTTTGCCCTTTTTCTCATATATATTTTTTCCAGTGTATTTTTAGCATAACGAAACGATTAAAAATACTGTATTTTCTTTATATTTTTGATTATTTTGAGGCTATACCATGGATCCTAACCGACCCAAAGCACCCCTCACCCGGTTACTCCTTTTTCCTCACCCCAGAGGTTTTTCTATTGTGTTACAGTACACTATTTTTATATGCCAGAAGGGAACAATATACAGTACACATCTTGGGAAGAACAGAAAATCACTGTTTTTGCACTATACTGAAAGGTTGTGGATGTCCGTAAATAACAAGTCATTGAAGGAACGTGTTCTAGTGGGAAATATTTCATGTTAGCCGGAAAACCAAAACATTAAGCAAGATATAACACTCCTTGGAACTTTTTAGAGATTCAAAGCCGTTTTAGGAGCATATCGTGACAAGGAGCACGAGAAATCCATTACAGTAATAAACTTGGGAGCACTCCCCGCCTGGAGTATTTTTATATTTCATTTATTGTTTGTGGTTTTTTCGGCCCAAATGTAGGTCCCCCTGATAGGCCTACACTACCGGTGTACGGTACTAAAGTTTTTCAAAAATTTAAATAACTATAATAGGCTTGTGGCAGCCCTCATGGTCATGGGTAGCGCTTGCTGAAAAAGTTATTTAAATATCAAGTGCAAAATACTCGGTTACTAAGTCTGAGTGTAATTTCCTAGGCAGAAAAATTACAGTTGACTACGAATCTGTATTAGAAGAAAGAGACTGTGTGTGGTGGGATCCCCGAGTTGGCGAGGGAATCCCGACTGGTATGTTTTCGTCTGGATAGTACGCGTCGCCGCATCCGCTGGCTGCTGAAAGGCTTGTGGTATCTGAAAGGCCGGAGGCCGAAAGAATAACTGAGTTTTTAGTGGCAGTTGTTCGTAATGTCAGAATACAATAATAGCACAATCAGAATACAATAATAGCACGGTTAATGATGATGGTCTAAACCGTCTTGTTTCCACACTCTGGTAAACCAACTGAACAACAGGTAATAAAGGCAACATAGTTATATTACTAACACATATCGAATATTGCTACTTAGTACTTGGCCTGGCCAATGGATACACCTTAATCAGATGGTAACCTGCCCCACCATTGGCTAATCTACTCTTCCCTCCCTTGGCACTCCCTGTTCTCTGATGCCCATGTGCTAGCTTTGTTCCCACTGAGATGACTTGTAGCCTCTCATCTCTCCTTGTGGCTGGCAGTGTATATTGCCTTCGTTGGTTGTTAGGTGACATTATATTGATAATGTCACCTAGCCAACTGTAATTGGTAAAAGGCCACTTTCCCCATTTTCCACTAGGTAGTGCAGCGCGAATTGGATCCGCTTACACTCCCCCCCATGCTATCTTCCCGGTGAGAAGATAACATCAACCTTTAGTGCGCTCCAATTCCGCTGGAATCCAATCTAGTATTGGATGTGGGGTGGATTTCTCTTCTCGGGGCCAGCTTTCCAGGCTGGCCCCCTGGGTATATTTTCACTACCCATCCTTGGTACATCTGCGAGCTAAGCTGCACCAAGGCATCTGGCATCTCTATTTAGACGATCGCCCTCTCTCCTCGCACAATTTTATCTCAGACTCTGTTTTGTCCATTCTCCTCGCTCACTAGTCCCATAGGACTCATCTTCATCTATGCTCGCTCCCACACTTGGATCTTGCACTTTCTACTCTCTCCCAAACACTAGCACCTTCTCCCCATGCTTCTCTCATACTCAACCCGTTTCATTCTCACTCACTTTCGTTGGGCCTCACATTCTCGTTTGTGCCGTCGCACTTAAGAAGTAAGGTCCGTCCAATGTCTCGTCCTCCTGTTTTAGTTAATTAGTCCCCAGTCCCAGTAGCTAATTTGAAAACGTTATACCTGACTATAGTACATATATTATATATTCGTCTATACGACGTGTCTTAATTGCCCCCTTTCGGAAGTGATAGCTCGTCTCACCCCCGTCTCGCTCCCCACTTGAGTGAATTCGCAAGTCCCGCCCCGTATTCCTCTCGAAACTTGTTCCACTCCATCGGCTTGTGGCACACGAGTCCCGTCAACTGACCCATCACCATGGCTCCGTATTGTCCCATGTTATCCACCAATCCTAATCCATCCGGTTTCGTCATAGCCATGTAGACTACCTGCATGTCCAGAAGATTCGGGGTGCCTGGTCCAATAATCCTCTCCACTCCGTAGCGTTTCTCCAATCCAATCTCGATCTTAGTCATTGACCTTACTAGCTTCTGCACCGCATCCGGTAGACGGTTCAGCTTTGGCCCGCTCTTCTTACCATAGGTCGCTAGGTCAAACAGAAAAATATCTCCGTTCAGCGCCACTAAATGCAGCAATATAGTTCTACCCGACCCTCCGGACCCCTTTCTTGTCCCACCGTCATCCTCTACTGTCCCCACGTCATCCAGGACCATATATCCACCCCTCTCCACGGAATTCGACAAACTTCTTCACTAGCTTCTCCACCATCACGATTCTCGTCTCTCACCAGACTGGTGGTGCCTTAGAAAGGCTCAGTATGGCCAGAGATAACTAAGTATGGTCTTAATTAGTTTAAATCAGTGATGGCCTACCTCCTATCTGCATTCTGCCAATGTTTCGTACAAATATTCCCCTTTATGTGCCAATTTACCTCAGATTTTTCAGTGCTGTGTTACTCAACTAATGTGCTATTACTCTACCTACTACTCAACTCCAGAAAGACCAAAATTCTGACAGTTAACTTTGAAAGTCCTCAGCAAGTCTCTGATCGGATGAGCATAAGCTCAAAGGATGGTATGCTTGAGCATGTGGACGACTTCTGTTACCTGGGATCATGGATCCGGAAGTCAGGTGAGGACCTTCGAATACGTAAGGGAAAGGCATGGGCAGCCTTGAATAGGCTTTCCAGGATTTGGAAGTCACCTAGAATTAATCGGAAACTTAAGGTCCGATTATTTAGAGCAGCAGTAGTTCCAGTACTCCTCTACGGGAGTCCATGCTGGGCTCTAACTGCTGAAGACACCAAATCTCTGGATGGCACATTCACAAGAATGCTACGCCGGGTACATTGTGTCAAGTACAATGCACACATCTCCAACCAGACACTATATAACATTGGAGGTGTCTCATTGGTTCCCCCAAGCTTGACACTAGAACAAAATCGCCTCCGCTTTGCAGGACATTGCTTTCGCCGTGAGGACCAGCCAGTGCATAATCTTGTACTTTGGCAGCCTCATGGAGTGAATAAGCATGGTGGACAGCCCATGACTTTCTTGAGACGCATCTTAAAGGACACTGGCCTTAAAGATGCGGATGATCTAGCAAATGTCATGGGTGACAGGGAGTTGTGGCGGTGCAATTTTGTTGACAAGCCGGCACAGCATTCTTAAAAATGCAGCTGCAATGCAGCATGCCGATCCTAGTAGTAGTAGTAACACATCTCGTAATTGATTATTTTGGTCTGGCCCCTTTAGTAATTCTTTATTCAGGATTGTGCCAAAATATGAAGCCGAGCTATCAAATACTACCCGAACTTTATCTTTTTTCGGTTGTGTAACAGCAAATACAGGAATGTACCATACCTTTCCTGGTATACCATGTAACTGTTCATTAGGAACCTTTTCAAACTTTCCGCTGTTAATGCATTTGCCCATCGATTCCAAACATTGGTTAAGCTTATTAGGATCAGTCTTGATTTTATTAAGCGTTTGGTATTTATTACGTACGTTGGCACATTGTGCCTATCAGACGTACGCAATGTATACCCTTCCAATCCTCACTATGGTACTATGTACCCTTCTACTGATATTGGTCCCATTGACCCGGCATTTGGTGCATATGTAAACTATGTACATCCGTACATCGTATATGGTACATCCATCAGACGTACATAATCTCTACCTAAAAAATGTACCTTGGTACTATATTTATATTTTTTATTTTATTATTTTTATTTGTGTGTGGGAAGGGCGTCTCGCCCTCATTCCCACCCCCCTCAGTCCAATTTATTGGACGACTCAAGTAATTAGGGCGCTCCCTCCAATAGGCAACACTTCCCTACCGCCCTCCTGTAGGTCTTCCTATCTTTGGCCCCAATTTTCCCTCCGATTCCGACTTCCACGGATCTGATCTTTCCGTCCTCACCGGGGTAGCATTCGGTAGTAGAATGCCCCCTGCTGCCATAGAAGTCTTCATCCTGGAGACTCGTCATCTCTTCATAAAATCCCTCTTTTGTAGTCGAATGCTACCCTTGGTTGTCTTTTCATCGGTAGGTTTCATGTCCACATCTGGCCCACTGACATCAGATCTGGCGGCCTGTCATCTGGCCGCTCTTCTCCTGTCTCAGGTCCGACCTTCCCGTTATCTCACAGAATTTGTCATCGTTTTTTGGCGGCAGAATGCCACCCTTCATTTCATCGTCACTGGTACTTTCCACCTCTGCTGGCCTCCCCCTCAATATGTGAGCCGGCGTTAAAGCCCCCGATGACCCTTGGTCTTCATTTGGTACGCAAAATGGTTTGACATATTTTAATGCCCCCTCGCACTCTGCCAGTCCCGTATTCAACACGTCTCCTCTAACTTTCCCATTATCCCTTCATCATCCTTTATCCTCGACTCCTCCCCCTTTGGATCAACCCTGTTATGTTTCTTCCTTTTCCTCCTTATCTTCTTGTTCAATCTCCCTGGTATCAGTATACTTCTCAGTTGGATCGGCGTCTCTTCTGGGCATCTCTTCGGATATCTCGCCGTCAACTCTTCCCCATCCTCATACCGATACTCGCCAGGAACGTCTGTGTTCCTGCACTATCGCCAAGTTCCAATAGCGTGAAGCTGCACCAAGTTTATTACGACGTTCTGCGACTTTTGCCTTTTTGCCCTTTTCTCATATATATTTTTTCCAGTGTATTTTTAGCATAACGAAACGATTAAAAATACTGTATTTTCTTTATGTTTTTGATTATTTTGAGGCTATACCATGGATCCTAACCGACCCAAAGCACCCCTCACCCGGTTACTCCTCTTTCCTCATCCCAGAGGTTTTTCTATGGTGTTACAGTACACTATTTTTATATGCCAGAAGGGAACAATATACAGTACATCTTGGGAAGAACAGAAAATCACTGTTTTTTAGCACTATACTGAAAGGTTGTGGATGTCCGTAAATAACAAGTCATTGAAGGACCGTGTTCTAGTGGGAAATATTTTATGTCAGCCGGAAAACCAAAACAATAAGCAAGATATAACACTCCTTGGAACTTTTTAGAGATTCAAAGCAATTTTAGGAGCTTATCGTGCCAAGGAGCACGAGAAATCCATTACAATTGCAAACATACTGTATATATAGATAATAGTAGACTGTAATCAGGGATGCTAAAATAACATTTTTTTAAAAACTGATTTGTTCTTTGATATACAAGATCATAAAATAACATTAAAATAACGTTTATAATGTATTCAGTGTCAAGTGTTACAGTTGGGGCGTTCCTCACTGCCATCCAACCCTTGTCTACAGTTGGGGCGTTCCTCACTGCCATCCAACCCTTGTCTACAGTTGGGGCGTTCCTCACTGCCATCCAACCCTTGTCTACAGTTGGGGCGTTCCTTACTGCCATCCAACCCTTGTCTACAGTTGGGGCGTTCCTCACTGCCATCCAGCCCTTGTCTACTGTAATGGAACAAAATAAGCTCCGTAGAGTACCGGTATGTGGCGTTCCTCACTCCATATTGACAATGTCATAATTTCCGTTTCTAGAGTTACATGCCTGTGGATGGTTAGAGTATATTTTCTCACTACTTTTGAGTTTCTTAGTAATTCCATAATAAAATAACAATTCGCTAAAAATATCGAAAATGTCATTTATTATAAAAGATCATAAATGAAAAAAATTATAAAAATACACTTAACATCCGTGACTGTAATCTCTGCTTCAAATTTCATACAATTGCTTAAAATTTGTAGAACCATTTTTTTGGAGGGGGGTGGGGGGGTTTCACTGAATTAAATGATTACTGCCACAGTGTATAACAATTTGTTGTAATTAATAAATTAATTAATATAATGACTTAACTGACCCATATAAGGATCCTCGATACAACACAGTTCCAATTCTCTGGGATCAACGTGCAATGTTTCAGCAATGTACTGGATAATGTTCTCCAACAGACATTCGGCGTTCACATAGAGTTCATTACCGCCACCGTAATGGATAACCACGTGAGTTGCTAAATATTGTATTTATACTGGTACAATAAATCATTAAATATATCACAGGTATTTAATAACTATTTGCATCATTGTGGGCAAAGTAATAATAATAATAATAATAAGTATTTATATAGCGCCAATACGCTGTGTTCTAGGCGTAGCACTTTGCACCGTTATGACCTGAGTTTATTTATGTACCGAGCAAGCGCAGCGATGGAGGTTTACTTAACTAAACAAGGGTCTTTAACGCTGAAAAGTGACCTTTGCAAGCAATGATGTATGTAATTTTGTTACATTATGTCAACTTATCAGCGTTCGGTATGTGAAGAAAGGATTTTATGGATATTTATACATTTTAATCATGTACTCTATCGAATATAAGTGAAATTAATTAACAGGTACACAGTATTAATTATACATTTAAATCTAATTAAAGTTTATTGGAAGTTATCTCCTGCTTGGATGTGATAAATCATTAATCCATCTTGACTAAAGTCGACTGAAGCACACTTATTCACCGTCTGTGTCCGTTCAGTTTTACTGAACACTGTCGTCACTTTCTTTGGTTATTTTATTGTCTTCTATTGGACGTTTCGCCATAATGGATTACAGTACACGTTAAACAATTATTTACATACAGTAGCTAGTCCCGTCACTGCAAACTGGATAATAAAGCAGCAATCATTAACATAAATGGAAATAATACATTCTGGAATACGGTAATTGAAGTTGTTTCCATGTCATTGATTACTTGGCAGCGTTCCGTCCTATAGGCCGCAACGCTGCAAAGTAGTACTTTGCAGCGTTGCGAGTATTTCACCGGAACGCTGTTAAGTTGACATAATGGATAAACAAAATGGATTAATGTAAAAAATAGATAATGGGAATTGTAATGCATTGTGCTTGCAGTATTTACTGTGCAGTAGTTGCTACAAGTGCTGACTCGGCAAAAAAGCACCCCCCAACCCCCACTACTATGGATTACATTAGTAATGCGGAGGTCCAGCTACTAGAGGCAGAGGCCAGTGGAATTACCGGACACAATCGGACTCACAGGCTCAGTTATCTCCTGACCGGCTGTCTGTCTCACCCCCTACTGGAGAGAGAGCAGCCAACAATTCTTTAAGTCCCTTTCCTGATGACCTTTCTGGCCCAAACCATGGGTAACCAGGGAGGCCAGATTGTGAGGGGGGGAGGGATTCCGGAGTTGGAGGCTACTCTCATGTTCCACCCCGACCAACAAAGCCATTGGTGAATCTGAGGCAAGTCACTAGACTAGATTGACGGTTGTCAGGTCAGGTATTCTAGGTCATTGATCAAGAAAACTTGCCACCTCCATGCAGCATAAAGGAGGTGCCACCTGTAGCTGCATAGACCCTCCTACTAGGGCAAATCTGGTCCTGTAACTAGGGCCCCCATTGTTCTGGGATAAGGACGCCTTTGGTCCTGGATTAAGGACCCATATACTTGGCTGCAGGGGTATATGGCCTGGAAAGGCAGATGGTGATCTACCAATGGCTTGGTCAGGAGTAGAGTGTTCTCATGTCCACTCTGAGTGCACTTTACTGCGACCTGCACCTGGCAGCAGGGGTACAGGGCATGACCCAGCAGATGAGCTGCACAGACAATTGTGGGTCATGTGCGCCAGAGTAGATATGGGTGATGGGCCTCATATCTGACTCCACTGCGACACCCACCCTGTGGAATGGCAAACCAGGGTGTGGTATTTGCCCCGAGAGCTGACTCGGCAAAAAAACACCCCCCAACCCCCACTATGGATTACATTAGTAATGCGGAGGTCCAGCCACTAGAGGCCAGTGGAATGACTGGACACAATCGGCCTCACAGGCGTCAGTTATCTCCTGACCGGCTGCCTGTCTCACCCCCTACTGGAGAGAGAGCGGCAAACAATTCTTTGAGTCCCTTTCCTGATGACCTTTCTGGCCCAAACCCTAGGTCACC